>LBNU01016201.1:66017-101299 GCA_014162995.1 Artemisia annua
GTGACGTCGTCAGCTCGGCGATTAGGGTTTTCAGACGGCCTTCCTTGACGTGGTCATAATTGCTGGTTCCAGATCTGACGGCCTTGGTTGACGGCGTCACCAATTTGCACTACGAACTCTCTGGCCCGTCACGAGTCTTTTTTCCACTTCTGGACTTCACTTGTTCCTGACGGCGTCACCTTGTAGAGTGTGACGGCGTCACCTTCTGTGATCTTTAAGGTCTTTTGAGTTTTTGTTGTTTTCCGCACTTTTTCACTCCGAAAATGCCCGAAAATGCTTCTTTTGCGATTTTCCCTTCAAAAGTACCTAAAATGAGAAAAGAAACGACTTTGGGTGAAATCCAAACCAAAAACATACGAATTAGGACTCGAACCGACCCCTAAAAACGTAACATTTTTCGTCTCATCATGAACCACCCTCATTAGAGGACTTACTTTCATCATTAACCTCATTCGTTACCGGCTGAGTTTTACGAGCCACGTTCTTAAGTATTGATTTCAGAATAGGTGGAGGAGTAAAACCCACCTTATCTTTATTAATGGAACCCGTATACTTGCTTGAATCCACCTGATTCTGATCATTAGAAACCGATGTTGCATCATCTTGCTTAGTAGACTTATCCCCATTCGAAGGATTCATCTCGATAACAGCAGCAAATACACGAAATAAATCAGCAGCAACAAACCCTAAGAACCCTAAAAAAAATGCGAACAGGAAAAACCCTAAAAACCCACTACCAAGAATCGATCACCTCCAATGTTGATGTAACGAATCCCTCAAAGGGATTAAATACCCACCAGAAATTCCTAACCGACTTACATAGTAATCAGATAAGGCAAAAGATTAGAACCGACCTACCATGAAACCCTAAAAAACGATTCTCTAAACTAATAAATTATTCCATAATCGCACAAAGAACAGAATCAATAAATGGTAAGAACAAAAAAACGATACCCTAAAGAATCGAAACCCTAACAGCCAAAGAAGCAGCAACCTAATAACAAATCAACTAAAAGGAAATAATACTCAGATTAATCCACAAGAGTTGAAGTTTTAGAAGGTATTCGAATCAATGGGATGAAAAGGATCGATCAGATTTGAGAGAGAGGGTAAATCGCCATTTGTCTCCAGAGAGTTTTTTATTTAACTTTGATATCTCTATGTTTTGACGATCACAAAATGTAAAAACATTAAACGTAAGATTACTACGTAAACAAGTTTTAAGTTAGTTTATATCATTTTATCCAACTAAATCACTTAAGGTATGAATAAACAAGTGCTTAATACATTTCATGATCAAAGGGGTATTTAATTAATTATTACAAAGTTTATTAAATAATATAAACATATTATATATTTTTGAAAAGCACTTTTGGTAATAAAGAAAAATGTTTAAATCATACTAAATATATGAATTCAAATTTTTAACCAAAATCAGTTAGTTTTTCACCAAATAAACTTTCCCCAGAAAAAGACAAAGTTTCTGGCCGTTACAGGTGGGCGGCCCCCTTAATTTTAAGGGGGCCGGCCATGAATTAAGGGGGCCGGCACGCTCCCTGTGTCAGAAACTTTGCCTATAAATACCACCTCAAATCTGGTATTTTTCCTCACCTTTTACAAGAAAATTTTCCGATCTAAATCTCTCTAAACATCTTCTAAAACCCTTTGATCATTAGATTATTAATCTTTGTTTCAAGTGATTCAATCCCTTCTCACCCATCATCATCCAAAGTGCAAAAGAAGAATACTCCTTCAACAACAAGTTTGAGAAGAATTGTAGATTAGTTGTGTATATTGTGTAAATCTTGTGTGAAGTTGTGAAGTGCTTGTAATTAGATAGATCTAGATGTGTTAGTTGTGAATAGAAGTTGTGTAGAGAAGAAGAAATAGTGAAGTAGGGAATTGGTGTGAAGTAGCGAAGAAGTCGTGTGGTGTATAAGTTGTGTAGAAGTAGTGCTAAGTCGTGAAGTGGTGTGAGATTGGTTCTAGCTAGAATTAGAACCCGACATTTAGCTTAGTGTCGTAAATTGGTGTAAGCAAAAGTCCTGTAAGGTTTTCTCCGCCATAAGGGAGCTTGTTGACATAGTGAAGAAAACTCCCGAGTTAGGTGCTCGAGGAGTGGAGTAGGACGAAGAGGAGATTCGTAGCCGAACCACTATAAATCCTTTGTCTCACGGTGCCATCTTTCCATCTCTATCTCTTTACTTATTTACTTACATACTTGTCATATTATACTCTTGTAGATATCGTTGTTTATAATTGTGCAAGTCTTTTGATATCACATAAAGTTCGGATTGACGTTTTCATAAACAAAGTTTTTGTAAATTTAAAAGACTAAAACTATTCAACCCCCCCCCTTCTAGTTTTCCACATTCACATTGTAACTTTGAATTTTTTTTGGACCTATAACCTATTAGATCTTCGACCTTGAATTGAACCCTTGGCCTTGAACCTTTTACCACTTCACAACACAATCATTTAAGCTAATAGATGTTGTATGTATGACACCCAAGTTTTTTTTACACTAGATAACCACACCAATGGTATCATGCTTCTTCCCGGCGTGCTCCTATTCTTTATTGGATTTCTTTGTCAATTTTTTCTCAATTTCAGTTTGCTTTGGCGATGTCTGTAAGGTTAAAAGACCTTTTCAATGGTGTCCGCCTGAAGATGGATCGATAAAATTCAATGTTGACGGTTCGGCAAAGGGTAAACCGGGTTTGGCGGGTATTGGTGGTTTATTACGTAATAGTGAGGGTGTTGTTCTTGCTATGTTCTCTATCTCGGTTGGTATTATGGATTCTAATGTTGCGGAAGTGTTGGCCTTAAAAGAAGCATGCAAGATGTTAAACAAAAAAGTGGAGTTGAACTCGGTAAAGATCGTTATTGAAAGTGATTCTTTGAATGCGGTTTCATGGACTCATGCTCCAATCAAGAGATCATGGAGGTTATTACCTTACTTTCAAGAGGCAGACATATTATTATCAAGTTGTTCAAGTCATTCTGTTATTCATGTTCATCGGGAATGCAATTCAGGTGCTGATAAAATGGCTAAAGATGGCGTTCATCGAACATTTCCTCTAACTATATAGAAGGATGACTGAGTCATGATAAGGTGAAATGAAACTGAAGATTGATCCGAGTTGATGGGTTGGTATGTTGGTATTTCGAGTTCCTTTCTTGTATGCTTGCTAGAAGGCCGGGTTGCTTGAATACCAATAACTTGTGTCTGTTTAGGTTGTGTTTGGTGTTGTAATGTTGTTTCCATCCTATGCACTTTATGTACTTGGTTTATGGCCTATGTTCTTCTTGCAATAAATCCATCTTTCAAAAAAAAAATAATAATAATAATAATTCATGATCAAAATTTGAAATTTTGCAAATTAGTTTATATTTCAAAACGGTAAATAAACAAACAAACTAAAAATTGCTTACTAAGTTGACGTATATGATTTTCATTGTAATTAAAAAGATTGGTGGTAGGGTCCCGTTGATTTAACTCATTCGCAAATAGCTAGAATTGTTATACTAAAATCTGACACTTGAACCTTGAACTCTATAGAGCCCAACCCTGCTATATATTCAAGAGATTCAATATTCTTGTGATAAATATATGTATTCTGGATTTTATTTGACCATTCAACATGCCAACATCAACTTTACCCCTTTATTTACACGTAAATTCTATGTTTATAAATACTCCCACTAATTAAGGAAGCCTGGAAACAACAAACATGTATTTGTGCATAGACTTGCGTTTTCTTTTTCTACCTCTGGCAAAGCTCCTCTTCCGCTTGTCGCCATACATTTCTGCCATTTTCACCGTCTTCCTTCTTATTGTTTCCATCAAAGTCCCTCTCCGCTTAGAACTATCAACAAATTCATTGGTTCGTTTTCAAGCAATGGACTTCTCAATTTCAGTGATGGCATGTTTCTTGTATTTGACCTTCATGTCAACAACACATTCTTTGATTGCCACTCCCATATTATTCTTGTGTTTATCTCCTTGGGATGATTTAATTTTTAAACTCATGAAGTTGTGTTTTTGGTGGTTATATCATGCACATAAAGTTACTCCTGTTCTTGACATTCTTTGCATTTTCAATCGCCGACAAAGGGAAGAAGCACAAGTTGATCAACACGAGGAGTTGAGTGACAGTGGTGAGCTTTATGACATAGAAGCGCAAGTAACTGAGGAGTTGGATAGTGAACCATATGATGAAGAAGCGCAAGTTGACGAGGAGTTGAGTAGTACTGAGTCAAGTGACGAAGAATCACCAGTTGTTCAGGAGGCCGAAGTTGAATTGAACTGACTGGTGAAGTTACATTTGCTTCATGTGTGATAATGTCGTTGTTCCTTTCGAAATAGTTAGGTGTTTGTAATATATAAATCTATATTTCTCTGGTATGCAAATCGTTATCCATAATGTGCCTGGTTGTGTACAACTGTTTGTTAAACTTACAATTCAATTTGAAGTGTTGTTAGTCAATAGTCGTTTCCCTTTTCGGTTGTTTTTTACGTAATAATTATCTTAAAAATAGGTTTAGGTTAATTACTGTCAAATATTAACTTTTAACTAACAAAAATGTATATATCTGGATACGTTTGATCCATCCGTTATCGATCAGTTACAATATTAATGTGTGTTGTTTGTCTCCTCTATTAATTTGTATATTTTTGTTGCATCGTTTACTTTAAATTTGATACAAACTAGATAGGAAAAAGGTGAACCAAACTTTCTAAAGATCAAAACCTAAGAAGTTAAATTGAATCTCAGACACGAAAAATTCTTAGTCCATAATTTTAGGTACATTTACATAACAGTAGGATTGTAGGAATGTAAGATCATAAACAGACACCCAAACAATATGTTTGCGAGATATTGGTGAATACGGTCCTCATGCATTAATAATTAAATTATACACCAAATGCAGTCTTTACTAACTTCATTTTAGCGTTACATAGTAAATTGTATTACCGTGATTAGGATAATGCAGGTTAATGTAATGAAACAGAAAATAATATTTAACTGGTTATACCAAAAACCAGAATGAAAGTTAAATATAGCTAGATGGTCAACATGTTAAAACTTTAGTAATTTAATTATGCAATCCCATGATGCTTAGATAAAAGAAAGTTTGATATTTTGAGATATGAACTTTGAACTCTTCCTTCTATTTGTGTACTGATCGGTAGACTTTCCTATCATGTTGATTTCTTCTTTATGTAGTTTTGTATTTGCTCTTTATTTATGACTTGAACCATGAATCCATGAGTCCAAGACCCGGATGCTGTCATATTTATACATATAGTACTTGATAATGTCTCATGGATTGTCACGTGATAGCATCAAATTTTATTTTGTAGTGATAATCTTATAAAAAAAATTCAAATTTTTATAAAAGTGCCCGATGCAAAATATTTTTGTTTCTATTTTGTGTGTCAGTTAGTCGTGAAATCTTTATTTTCCATTGTCTTAATAAGATCATACTTTCTAGTTTTAGGTATTTCTTTTATGCTACAGCTTAGAAAATATACTTGCACCCGCAAATTATGAGTTTTGATTCTGCCACTATAAAATTACCAAGATTCATCTATTCACCGTATATCGAAATTCTTTACCCAAATTACCATGATTCATGAACCTTAAACCCTTTCTTCTTGTCTCGACAAATGTCACATTTTATTTAAACTTTGCACCATGAACCATGAGCCACATTTTATAAACCACGACTCATACCACAAACCTTGAATCCATGACTTGAAACTTAAATCACAAGCATTCAAGAGTTCCCTTTTCCTCTTTTTGTCATTACTAATTTACAAAAATCACATATCGCTATTGTTTAATGTTTACGTCAACCAATTGTTCTTCTCAGACAAATGCTCATTTTGATTGGATTTTTATCTTTGTGAAAATATATCGTATAGATTATTGAAGTTTTTTTTAACAAACATCATTCAAAATGTAAGACCTTATTATCCTAAGGGGTATAAGTTACTAATCTTTATGCAAGTCAATACCAATAGCATGTACGATGGACAATTTTTCTACCAATCCAACAAAGTTTGTATTGGATTTGGCCTACAAAAGTAATTTGTACTAGTAATTCAGTTGTAATTTATACCTTGTCTACTCTTTAAACAAAAGAAACCTTACACTAAAACTTTTATCGAAATTTATGAGTTCGAGTTTGAGGCTCAGTGAATTCTCGAGCAAGCTCAAACTTGAGTTGCGCGACAAAATGACTCGGTTGCAACTTTTCTTAAGCGGCCTTTTTGTAATTCTAAGAGATAACTACAACTTCTATATGTGATTCAATTTTTTATGTATGTATTTAAGGCTATGAATCAAATTTTGTTGTAACAAGATGTCAAGATGTATATATGAAGATTGTTACTAGTTTTCCTTGAGAAAAAGAACATTATTCATTGAAATATTGTCAGCAAGAAAGAATTCACATTGAGACTTTTGGACCTTGGACCATCGACCTTGAATTATAAACATCATTGCTTTTCACCCTTAAGCTTAGATACTCTAGCTAGTTTTCTCCTATATAATTGTCGACATTTTAATGTTTTTATCATCTTGCACGACATAATTTCGGTATTAATAAACTTTGTGAACTAGAATTGAAGCATAACTTTACAAATTTAACTTTTCATAGATAAATTAGTGGGAACACATTTTGAATATAATATTTGGGTTACAGATAAATAAAATAATATATATTTTACTCTCATAAATTTGATTCTACGTAGTTAATTACTGAAAATCATCAATTGGATTCAAATTAGAATTTGGAACTAAAATTTGTAAACTAATTAACACAACATAAAGCATCATATTAATACCGTACATAAGTAACACGGAGTACATAGATCACCTTCCCTCACTTTCCATGCACCTTCCTTTAATATTAGTGGGAGTTAAGTCTTAGAACCTTTAATTTGATGGACCTTGGCCTTGGACCTTGAACGCCTTCATAACTCAACTGTTTAGGATATATTCGTCGATAATGTATAAGCACTTGGACAAAAATTTGTCAAAACCATCTTTGTTCAATTAGATATATCGATTTACGTAAGAAACTGTTAATCACCAAGAGACATGGACCATGGACCTTGAACTATCCATGTAATCAACATCTTATGGCTTAGAGCTCAGGGAATCGTAACGCCGAACCGGCGTTATTGCATAGCTGGCAACAAAATCGTCCTAGGTGGCTTCTTTTCAACGGCATTAAGGCGTTATTGCCAGTCCGACCTCGGGCACGTTGGTGAAGTGTTGCAATGTACGTTCCCAAACAAATGTGCGTTGTGACGTATAATTGATTAAAGAAAAAAAAATTAAATCACCCCCTCAAACATATACAACGGCAAGTTGATGAGAAGATGATGAGTATTGTTGTGTGGGTTTGTGTTTGTGTGTGTGCGCGCAGGTATGTGAAGAGGAAGAAGATAAGATTGGTTTTTGTGGTTTTTTTTTTTTTTTTTTTTTTTTTTTTTTTTTTTTTTCTTCTTCGACATTTGATATAGTTGGCATGGGCTGGGCTGGAAAGAGGTTTACATGGCCCAAATAACAACTTTGTAATTCTTTTTTTTGTTTTTTGGTTAGTTTTGTTTTTTAATTTCTTTTTTTTATAAAAATGTTATTTTTAAATTAATTTGTTGAATGTAATATTAGTTGAGGGTTTATTTAATGAATGAAATTATTGAGGGTAGAATTTGTAAATTGTAATTTTAAAAAAAAAATGAGTCCCAAAAAGTGGTGTTATTGAGTGTTATGATTTTTTCGTGTTTTTTGGTGTTATGTTATTTGGTGTTGAAATGATGTGGCGCTGACGTGACGGGTATTTTGGTGTTAAGGGGTGTTACCACTCCTTGTGCTCTTACACTCTTACCATTGTCTATGACATCTATTCACGCTTACAATATATATCTATATATAGATAACCTTGATAGATTATATAACTCAACTGTTTTGGACCTTGAACGCCTTCAAATTTGTATGCGTGTTTTTCGTGTCATGTGTTTACTTGAGAATATATCAATAAATATATGACAATGATTATACTATGTGTATGTTCACTTGCATGTGTGTGTCTCATCTATATGTGTGTTATAAAATTTTGCAATAAACATTATTATCTTTAATTGAAAAAAAAAGTAAATACCATTAAACAGTTTTTTGTGTAATACAAATTTGTTGGTATAAATTTGCTATGCCCAAATATAAACGATTAGAAACCGAAAATACAAAAAACCGAACCGAAACCGATAATAAACCGAAAAAACTGAACCGCCAAAAACCAAATGGTTTTACTTTTGGGTTCTATAAAAACCAAACATTTCGGTTCGGTTTCGGTTTTAGCCAAAAACCGTCCCAAACCGACCCGTGCACACCCTAATATATTTATATCATATTTTATTTATATCGAGTTTACAAAAAGCGTTTTACATAATGAATAAGGTTAAGAAACTATCTTTGCATGTAATATTTCTTCATTCTCTTAAAAAAAATAAAAAAAATTATCAGAGTTAAATAAAAAAAACTCGTCATGCCATACGCAAAGGCGCGCCTTTTCACGCCTTACTTCAACCCACGCAACGCTAAGGTCCATTTTGTAACGTCGAGCTTACGCCTCGCGCTTTAGCGGCGCCAAAGCGTGCCTTTTAGAACACTGAAATCTCTATACAAACCTCTAAATTTGTAATGTAAGCTACGTCCTTTATATCCTATAAAATTATCCTAAATCATTTGTTTTGATTTATTTGTGTTTGAGTTTTGTATAGTTTTTGAATGAGCTTTTCATATTGTAGTAATGTTTCTTGGTTAAAACTCTCAAAGTAATAATCCGTTCTATTTATGTTGAGGAACGGAGTTCGGTATAGTTATCTAAATGGCATGTTGGATGCTTCGGAGTTTTAGGAATAACGTCACTTTCAATTTTCAAGTTATGAGCAAATGTGATATTTTTTATAACATCCGTTCTTTTTTTATTTTCTTGGTTAAAGTTTAGAAGTAAAATAATTGGACTGATTGGCTGAAACCACCTATGTAATTGCTAGCGTCTTTCTAATTTTCTTTTAATTATATATCGCCATTCAAAAGAAAAAAGTTATCAAAATGGGTTCTTATCACAAATTCAATCAATGGGTCATCTTTAAGTCGACTTCCCTATGAGTGTTAGTATAACTAGTTTTAGAACTCATGTACGCGCGAGGTTTGAGCAGATAGTATAACGGGTAATAATATTTCAATAAGTTTGTTTTAAAGTTAAATATTGTAATAATTTATAAATCCAATGTTTTGTAAGGTAAAAGATTTTTCTATAAAATTGTATTAAATCTTTATACTTATCCTACACTATATAATAGGCTAAGAATGACACATCATCAACCTCTATTATTTGCTACCTCATTGCCACATATTTAACTCAATGCCATGTCATTGCCTACATGGCACGCACTTTTCATGCATGAATTGAACATTTTTTAAAAAATTACAGCTAATGGGACACGAACCCATGACCTCTTGAACAACCAACAAACGCTCAACCACTAGAGCACTTGAGTGTTTGTGTTAAAAGCTTTGAAAACCAAATATACATGCTTAAAATAAACATACAAGACACTCACTAAAAATTAGGGATATCAATCTCTATATTTATTTCAAAATTTAAATGGTTAACATCCAAACTAAATTAATTCCTCCAGTCTACAATCAAATTGGCAACTAAATATTAAAAGCAAATTCAATAAGAGGCAGCAAATTTCGAACTAAATATGGCAACTCAAATCAATCGGTTTCAAAATCCCTGAATTATAGCCATATTAAAAAAGCAAATTCAATAAGAGGAGTTTCTAATAATTCAAATCACTATTCAGTAAGATTTCTCGTCCAATGTATGTGTTTGGTTTTTAGTTATTCATAATTTATTGTTGCTATCTAGAATACTTTAAGAATCATAAAACCCTAATTCCTAAAATTATAATTCAATTGCAGAATCATGATTTTTCAATTATACCCTATTTTGAACTTTGAGTTCATTCATTAAACAATAGGGTTCTTGGTTCTTTGAGTGTGATATCAATTCATGAGATTGTCACCATTTCATTCATTAAACAATAGGGTTCTTGGTTCTTTGAGTGTGATCTCAATTCATGAGATTGTCACCATTACTTTGAAAGAAGTTATTACAGATTTAAATGATTTCGTAAAAATCAAAATCTAACTGAAGCCTTTTTCTTAAGATTAACATGGTTGATTTTTTTATCATTATTTATTATTTTTTCCAGGTACATGAATCTGATAATGAATTAGTTAACGGAAAGAAGATGGTGATCACAAAACTAACAAAGTTAGATTATCAATTTTCGTTAAACCAAGGTAAAAACTCTTATTTCGGCAATATTGAAAAACGAACTAAGTATGCACACCACATGTTTGATGAAATATTTAGAAACCCAAATTTAGAGCTGACAATTCCTGACACGGACCTGTTAACACGACACGACACGACCTGCTCTTAACAGGTTTCGTGTCGGGTCTTAACAGGTTTCGTGTCTTAACAGGTCCGGATCTGTTAAGACACGAATAAAATTAACAGGTTTCGTGTCTTAACAGGTCCGGACCTGTTAAGACATGTTAAGAGACCTGTTTATATATATATATATGTTCAAAAATAAACCAACCCTAAAACACTTTCTCTTTTCTCATGTTCTCTGGCGCCTCCAAAGTCCAAATCTCCAGTCCTCCACAAATCCACAAAGTCATAACTCCATTGATCTATTAACACTTTAACAGGTATGTAATATAATAATCTATTAACTCCATTAATCGATCCACAAATCCACAATCCTATCTCAACATTAATCGATCCACAATCCTCTTTTCTCAGATCCACAAATCTACAATCCTATCTCAACATAAATTTTTAAGTGAAATTTATGTTGATTGCGCTTTTTAGATGCTCTCTCATTTATCTCATTGTTTTTTTAATTTGTTATTACAGCATATAGATGTATGGCAGTAGGTAATTTGAATAGGATTCATAAGTATTAAACAAGAATTATAATGGAATGTTGCTAATTAGACGATTACATGTACCATGGAAGTGGTTAGAGCAGGCCTTGAGGAGTAAAGGTCTCACACTCTCACTAGCAATGGGTTATAAATCACCTTATTTTTCTATGTATTTTAAACTTATGATCTTTAGAACATAAACCCAGACCTCATTTTATAAGTATTGTAATATATAGGTATGAATGTATGATAATTCATTATACAACAATTATTTTGGATGTTACTTTTTTAATTTCATATACTACATTATCCTACTGAAATACTTTTTGGACTGTAGATTCTTGATAAAAATGTACATATCAGGTTATGTTCTTTTTCTAATTATATTACTTGTTTCTTCTATATTGTAGATGGATCCTGAGTGTGTTGAAATTGACCCGGAAAAAAATAGCTCAATGAGTGTTGATATGGAATCTGATGAGGTAATTGTATCTGTGTGGCAACTTAGAGATAGTTGCTTCAAATATTTGAAGCTATTTGATTTGCTTCAAGTCACTATGATCATTTTAAAACACACATATAAACACATGTGCAGTTGTTGGATTATATTTTTGGATTACAAAACATGTTGTGGTATATTGTTGTTGGATTACAAAACTATTGTTGGCTGCTAAAAAATTGTAACATGCTCTGGTTACAGGTAAAGAAAACATGCAGTTATTGGTTGCTAAAAAATTGTTTTCTCTACATATGTAACCTGCGCTGTGGTATATTGTTGGATTACAAAACAATTATACTTATGACTGCGCTTTTATTTAACAGGACAATTACCAGCCATGGTGCACCAGAAATATGCTTGAGGACATGGGTTTCGCATACGGGTGAAGAGTGAAGACATTATAATTGTTTACTTTTGTTTCGTTATGTATTAGTTATAAGGATTTATTGAGGACTTTTTGTTTCGTTATGTATTAGTTAAAAATATTATTAGGAACTCTCGTTAATTTGTGAACTCGTTTTGTTTCGTTATGTATTTTTGTTAACAGGTCCCTTAACAGGTTCCTTATCGTGTAACATGATAATTTTCGTGTCGTGTTCGTGTTCGAAAAAAGTGACACGATTTTTTATCGTGTCGTGTTCGTGTTCAGGTCATTCGTGTTTGTGTCTTATCGTGTCGTGTCAGACACGATATGCCAGCTCTACCCAAATTGCTTATTTGTTGCAATGTTATGTTATTTATTTTGAATAATTATCAACTGTATATCGGTTATATGTGTTAAATATTATCAAGCATATACCTTGTGAGATTAATTCAAGTAATATGAATGTGGGAAATGTAACAAGTAAGAAAAGTGTGGTTTCGGATGAAAACAAAAGCCTTTTGCTTAGGATGTATAGTTATTGATAACTAGTGATTTACTGTGTCACATTATTTATTGACTACATGAATGAATTAATGCACTTTTAGGATCGTTATGAGGTTCTCTTCATATGAAGTCCACACTGCAAAACAAGAATGTGATAAGCGCGCATGGTCATATTTGCTTCTCAACCACTTAAATTTTCATGGAACTTGAAAAGGATATTTCTATACTATTTTATGTATATAATTGGGAAAGATGTTTGCTTGAAGTCAAGCAAACTGAGTCGTATTTCACTATGATTTAACATCAGGTTTGGGAATGCATTAGCGTCTTAACTATATACAGAAGTTAACTCATTCAGTAGTCATAATAAGGCTCAAAATAAACTTCTTGATGTCTCAGTCACATAGAAAATCAACCATGTTAATCTTAAGAAAAATATTTCAGTTAGATTTTGATTTTTATGAAATCATTCAAATCCGTAATAATTTCTGAGCTAAAATGTAGCCATGAAAGCAACAATTCTGAAATAATTCTTAATGAAAAGACATGGTGCAAAGATGCAATCTTTAATGAAATCCAGGTGAAAAGAGTAAGATATCCGTTAATAACTGATTTCAGAATGAGGTATGAATTGCTGCAAACTTGGA
This sequence comes from Artemisia annua, assembly GCA_014162995.1. Lineage (NCBI taxonomy): Eukaryota > Viridiplantae > Streptophyta > Magnoliopsida > Asterales > Asteraceae > Artemisia > Artemisia annua. The sequence goes on from LBNU01016201.1 coordinate 79,062, forward strand.
GGTAAAGGCTGCAAAGGGGTTAGTCAAAGAAAAGGGGTAGGAAATAGATTATTTTCAACGTCTTATTAAGAAAATATATCATGATATTAAAATCAAGCAAAACAAATGTTGGGTTTCAGTGGAAGAATAACTGATGAGGGTCTAAATACTCATCATTTTTGTTCCNTCATTCGAAAAGGGATGTCGTCCCAACAAAGGAATTTTTTTTAAGGACGTTAAGCACTATTATTGGGACGATCCCTATTTGTTTAAAGTTTGTGCCGACCAAATCATACGACGGTGTGTTCATGGCAAGGAAGCCGATGACATACTTATGGCATGCCACAGTGGACCCACGGGGGGACATCATGGTGCCAACTACACCGCCAAGAGAGTTTTTGATTCCGGCTTTTATTGGCCGACGATATACCGGGATGCGCAAGACTTGGTGAAGTCTTGTGATTCTTGCCAGCGTCAAGGAAAAATCTCTCAAAAAGATGAAATGCCTCAAAATTCTATTCAAGTATGTGAGATCTTTGACGTCTGGGGTATTGATTTTATGGATCCATTCCCGTCTTCGAGAGGGAATAAGTATATACTCGTGGCCGTCGATTACTTGTCTAAATGGGTGGAAGCGAAGGCGCTCCCCACCAACGACGCCCGAGTTGTGGTTAAGATTTTGAAAAGTTTGTTTGCCCGATTCGGGACACCTCGTGCTATTATTAGTGATCGCGGTACTAATTTTTGTAATGACCAATTTGCCAAAGTTATGCTTAAGTATGGAGTTACCCATCGCCTTAGTACCGCGTATCATCCGCAAACGAGCGGTCAAGTTGAGGTGTCCAATCGTGGTCTTAAAAGGATTTTAGAACGGACCGTATGAGAGAATCGTGCCTCATGGGCCGATAAGTTAGATGATGCTTTGTGGGCCTTCCGTACCGCTTACAAAACCCCCATTGGGTGTACTCCTTATAAGTTGATGTACGGGAAGGCTTGTCACTTGCCCATTGAATTAGAACATAAGGCCTATTGGGCCTTGAAGCATGCTAATTTTGACCTTCAAACCGCGGGTGATCATCGTAAAGTGCAATTGAATGAATTGGCCGAGTTACGTGATCAAGCCTATGAGAATTCTTTGATCTACAAAGAGAAAACGAAAAGGATTCATGATGCTAAAATTAAAAACCGTGAATTCAATGTTGGAGATCAAGTCCTTCTTTTTAACTCTAGATTGAAGATTTTCTCGGGCAAGCTTAAATCCCGTTGGTCTGGACCGTTCACCATTACCCAAGTATTTCCTTATGGCACCGTTGAGTTGACTCAATCGGATGGTCCAAATTTTAAGGTGAACGGTCATCGACTTAAACATTACTTCGGAGGGGACAAACCACCCAATGGTGTCCTTAACCTCCAAACTCTCCCCAAGGACGACTGAATTCGGGGATCGAGTCAAGCTTTGTGACTCGGTAATAAAAAAACAAGCGCTTCGTGGGAGGCACCCCATGCTTATCCATCTATCTTTTTTATTTCTAATAAAATAACGTGAGGGGGGCGACCTCTTCCATTCTCGTGTTTTTCGTGGTTGTTTGTGATTGTCCAGGATTGTCCCGAATTATGATTACTCTCGTGCTCGTGGTTTTGTCATTCTCTCCACTCGAGTATAATTCTTCATTGCTTAAGGAGATCCATATTATATATCCAATAATCTTATCGACTAACGTTTATCTATTTGGCATAATTAATAAACGGCCTTAGATCTTACGTAGGATTACCCTTACCTTTGAAACATTGAGGACAATTGATGAGTGTCTAAATACTCATCATTTTTGTTCCATCTCCACTACAAAAACAATCAAAAACACTTTGAAATGCCTCAAAATTCTAAAAATATCAATGGATTGTGTTTTTATATGTTTCAGGGACAAAAGGATTAAAAACAGATAAAAAACGAACAAAGTTTACATAATTGACATTTTCAGTCCCTGAACTTTCAAAGATTGTCAAATTTAGTCCCTGGTCAAATTATTTCAAAGAAAAGTCAACAAAAGTCCTTTGGAAATCACAAGTTGTCATAATTAGTCCTTTGGTGAAAAGTTTCAAAAATTTACAAGTTTGATCCCTGAACTTTCAACAATTGGCAATAATGGTCCCTAGGTATTTAATTTTGGAAAGTAATCAACAAAGGTCCTTGAGAGATTAAAGAATGGAAATATTGGTGCTTGAAGCAAGTTTGGAATGTTGGCAGAAGTGACCCCTCAAATTTCAGAAGATACATAATTGGTCCTTGTGCTTATTTATCTACTAAAACAAACGGACCCTTTGTTTTATTACAACCCAACACCACCCTTTTAATAAAAAAACCCAACCCACACTCCAATCTGGTCAACTCCCTAGTCAAACCCACTCCCTTTCCCACCAAAACCACCTCCTTCTCCAATACCACCCCTGCCAAAACCACTCCCACTTGCTCACCCACCTTCACCAACTCTGCCCACTCCAAACACTAGACAACAAGGCTCATTAATTGCTTCTTCATCCTAATACTCAACCAGGCCAGTTGCTAAAGACTTTTTTGTGCCAAAAGTAAATTCAACGGCTGGGATTAAATTGAGGCATCCAATGGACCAAGTTAATGCTGGGAAACGTTCAGAGAGAGAAGAAAAAAAACTCCATTCACTTATAAAAAAGAGAAAAGAAGCAGCAGAGTTGGCTAGTAGTTAGTTTTCAGTTTTAATGTAATTTAGGATCAAATTAGTGTAATTTTAGTTTTCTAGTTATAATTTTAGCTCTTAAATTGTATTCTCAGCCTTTCATAGTGTAACCTCAAGTTCTACTTAATTAAATTCCAAGTTTATTTGTTTCAATTTAAATTTGCTCAATTTACTAAAATTCTCAATTTACTTAATGGTTGTTGTTTAAGCTTATTTTCTGTTAAATCAGCTTTAGTTAGTCATATTCAGCTTTTCTAAACCTTGAAATCTCATTTTAGTTCAACTTAAAAAAAATAAAAATAAAAATAAATAAATAAATAAATAATTCACTGAAAAATAAAAAAAAAAACAAAAAACAAAAAGAAGAGAAGAAGGACCTGTGGAAGCATGGTTTAGAGCTCTTGGGGAGCATTAGGATTGAGTTGGGAATGGTTTTGGTACCCTTTGATTTGAGCAGAAGGCATTTGTAAGTTAATTTCAATATTTTTTTTTTACTTTTTACTGTAGCATAGCTCATTTTCTGCTTATTAGTGCTTATTAACTGTGTTTTCTTGCTTATTCATGCTTATTAGTTGTTTCGTGTTCCATTTATGCTTAGTAGTTAGTTAACATAGTTGTTGTTTTGAGATTTGCTCATTTACTGTCAAAATTAGCTCATATTGGCTTTTGGTTATTGCTTATAGGATACTGCTTATTTTCAGTTTTAAACTGGTTCTTTCATCATATTGTAACTAATTCAGTACATGGTTTTCACTTTTAAAGCTTAAAAGCTCATTTCCTTTTGAAAAAGCTCAAGCAGTTTGCAATAAGGGGTGTTTGGCACAAGCTCTAATTTCTAGCAAAAACTACTTTGGACCACTTTTTAAACTTTAATCAGCTAAATTTAAGTGTTTTTAGTAGATCTCAATCAAAGTTTTATATTTTCCAATAGTTCTTAAGTATTTTAACCTGTTTTCTAATTTTCTTTATTTAAAAGTGTTTTTCTTAGAAACTAGGGTAGATACTTAGATTTTGCTCTTTTGTTGTTTCAATTGGTTCACTTTTGCTTCAAATAGGTAGTATAAGTTCAGGAACATCTGGTCTTTGACTTTCAAGTCAAAGCAACCCCTTGTTACCCATTTTCCATTGACTGCTGATGCATAACTGTTTAGATTCTGATTTAGGCTTAGTAGTAGTTATTTTTGGTTCACAATAGCTTAGAATAGGTTAGTGCAAGTTTTTATATACTGGTCTTTGACTTTTGTGGGTCAAAAGTCCATTTTTGACCCATTTGACACAAATTCTGCACTAGTCGAAAAAGTGCCAAACTGCAGAAAAAGTTTTTGAATTTTCATTTCTTCAATTTTCAACCAAATCTGATAAAATTTTGTGATAATGTACTCTTATATATTTTTTACTTAGTGGTATTTTTATTCTAATTTTTAGATTTTTTTTACAAGGCTAAATCAACCACTTTCGGGCTGCAAAAACGAGTTTTCGACAGCAGAAAAAGTTTTTTAATTTTCACGATCTCAATTTTAGTCCAAATCTCATAAAATTCTGGAATTCATTGATTTGGAAGCTTGTTGAATTAGTGATATTTTTATTTTATTTTTTAGAATTTTTTTTGGTTGGCTTATGAGTGACCGTAAATTGCCCATTTTGGCCCATGTTATGTTGGTGCAACTCAGTTTAGTCTGAGCTTGTTTGATTTCTTGATCCTGTTTGATCTTAGCTTCTGATTGTTGTTCTAAGTTGTTAGTGTTTGTCCACGATTGTGTTTGTTTGTGTTTGGCTTGTGCTCATGGGCTTATTTGGCTAGTAGCTTTATTTCAAATTTTCACTTAAAAAGAAATAAGAAAAGTTTGCATCTGTTGCATTTTTCAGCTTGCACAAGCTTGATTAAAGCTTGTCATCAAAAGCTTTTTCACAAAAGTTGGTAATTGTTGTTGTTTAACGTTATTTTTAACGTAAGCACGCGTTTTTTTTTTAAGTTTTAATCCGTTTTAGGTTATTCTGCTTTCACGTTATTGTTAATATAGCTTATTTCAGTTCTTTTCATTCATATTCTCTTAGTGTAATCATCCAAATCACTCATAACCCCTTTCCTGTTCAAAATCACTCGATTACAATTCGTTTAAATATAATTCACACCTCTCTGGGACATAATGGTATGTGTTATTTTACACATACCTTTTTACCTAATTATCGGACTAATATGACCAAAAACCGACCCAAAAAGACTAAAAACGCTAACAAATGCCAAATATATACGTGTTTTTGCGTTTCTGATTGTGCAGGTACGGATATGAAAGAAATTGGACTAAATAAAGCTAAAAACGCAAACACGAGCACGAGATTTGGAACGAGTGTCAAAAGCCGGAGCCGGGAAAGCAATTTTTAAGAATTCGTCAAAGATATGCTACATTGGTCAAAGTCAACCTTGGAAAATCATCATTTGACAAATTCAGTCCTTGGAATAAATTACACAATTGGTCCATGAACTTTCAGTTTTACACAATTAGTCCTTGGCTAAATTTACTACATCTCTTATATCCTAAACCATTAAACCAGCTTTGTCCATATTCTATTAAATCCTAAACCCAATTCTATCATAAATCTCATTAACCCTTTACAAACCCAAAAATCATTTCCAGCCCAATCCCTTTACACCTTGACCCAACCCACAATAAAAACAAACAACCCAAAAACCCATCCCAACACCCACGGTTAAATAAAATAAAAAAATCATACTCCGTACCATTTCCCTCCACCCATTTTACCCCTTTCCCCTTTTAACCCAGCCACACCAAGAACCCTAATCCAATTGAACCCAAATTAATCTCGTATTAAAGGGTTAAATCGTCAATTCACCAACCCCTGACATACCTGACACAGGGAATTACACGTGGTCGTTTTCTAGTGGAAGAGACGCGTCATTGGGTGGAATCAAGAGTGCTGATTGGTCCGTGTGTGTCACAAGGGAGCTAAAAAGGATATTCCACGAAGATGCTTGCTTCAAAAGACCCCTGACCTCGGCCTATATATACTCCTTCTCATTCACAGATTTGGAGTAGCTAGTTAAGTAGTTAGTTAGATGTTAGGGTAGGATATAGGGTTAGCTTAGTTAAACTTTAGTGTAATCTTGTTGTTATTGAATTTCAAACTTCAAATTGTACTCAGTTAAGTTTTTAATAAATTTCTCAGTTTCATCATTTCAAATTGAATGCACTTTACTTTTGCAAAATCTATTACAAGCTTAAGTTTTTAATAAATTTCTCAGTTTCATCATTTCAAATTGAATGCACTTTACTTTTGCAAAATCTATTACAAGCTCTCATTTACATGTTTCTTAAGCTCATTCAAGTCTCAAAATTGTTTACAGCTAGTTTTTTAAAATTGTTACTGCTTTTATTGATTAATGAGATATTGGTCAACAAGTCAACAGAGGTGGTTCATGATAGAAAATGGGGTGTCCAGAGGATGATTATGGTACTGAGGTGGTAATAAGCCTATCAAAAGATAGGCTATGGTTTAATATTTTCCCTATTTCAGTTAGGGATTAAAAACTTGTAAGTTCCTTGTTTCCATTTTCAATTCTCTAATTGCACTTTATGAAGTAGTCTAGTGAAAAACTGTTTTTGTTTACCGTTTACTATTCTATAGTTGTAATATGCATATTTGAGCTTTTATGATTAGTTGTAGCCTTATTGTTACTAGTTTTATCATTTCTAATAGATTGTTCATTTGAGACTGTGTGAAATTGCTTATTCAGTGGTATTGAGTTGTTGTTAGTTGTTGTAGCTGTTGTCTAATTGGCTTCTAGTATTAATAGTGCATGTTATTTGATCATCTGGTTGTATGTCAGTAGTCTGAATCAGCTTCTAATAGTGAAACCTGCCCATTCAAGGGTGTTTGGATTAGATTTAATCTCTGTGCTTATGATGTTTAATTGTGGATTGCTCTGTTCCATTAGTTTGCTGCAGTACTAAATAGCTCAGTACAAGTTTAAATTTGATAGGTTATGCATTAGAAAGTCAAACTTAGTTTACATTTAAGTACCTATCTGATATAGTGTTAATCTGCTGGTGTTATCTTGATTGTATGCTCAATTTAGTGTCACTTAGCTCTAATCAGTCCAATTTCATCTTAATATTACATCCACAAGTAGCTTTGTTCAATTTAAAATCAGTTTGGTCAGAGTAAATGTGCAAAGTTAAAAAGTCATCATTGTTATCTGATTGCAGTATAGTTGTTCAGTGTAGGCATCTGTTCTAGGTTCCAATTAGTGCTTCAATTGCTTGTTAGAATTAGGGCTTTTAGGATTTCTAGGTTCTCTGCTAGGTAGACTACCATTTGCCCCCATTAGGTTTCGTTTTCTAGCTTATTTGGCATGCAAAGTAGGTACTTAGCATTTGATTTGCTATTTTCACTTAGGGCCTGCAATTCTGCTACTTGACTTGTAATCTGGTAATTTTGCATCATCTAAGTTGTTTTGAGTGTGTTTACGTGATTTTCATAGTTCCTGAGCTTCTGGATTTATATACAGCTTTTTAGCTTATTGTTTAGCTTATCTCTGAACTGCCATATGTTCCATTTGTGTGTTCTGGTTGGTATATTGGATTTATTCTTGTTTACTTGAGTTTATCTTAGTACTTTGAACCTTCTGTAAGATTTTTAGAAGTTTTGGTGATAAGTGCTTATTAATAAGCACTTATCTCAAACTGCTTATTAGGCCAAAAAGCACTTTTCTGTTTATTTTTCCATTTTTTTTATTTTTTATAGTTTTCAAATATTATTTTAGAATTTCCATAAAAATTTCAGAATTAACTGAATTAGTTTACTATTTCTTTGAATTTTAAATAGATTTTAGAATAATAAATCATTTTTAAATACAAAATAAATCACAAAAAGACAAAAATATTTTCTGATTTTATTTTTAATTTTCATTTTCAGTTTAATAAGATTTTTAGAAAATAATTTGTAGAATAAATTTTTCATTTTAAAAATAGTTTGATTTCCTTTTATTAATTAAAAATACAAAAATAGTTTTTAATTCATAATAAATAAATAAAAAGTCAAAATAGTATTTTTCTTTTTCCTAAAATTTTCATATATATATATATATATATATATATATATATATATATATATATATATATATATATATATATATATATATTTAAATGGCAACATAAAGCATCATATTAATAACGTACGTAAGTAACACGGAGTACATAGATCACCTTCCCTCACTTTCCATGCACCTTCCTTTAATATTAGTGGGAGTTAAGTTTTAGAACCTCTAATTTGATGAGCATTGGCCTTGGGACCTTGATGAACGCCTTCATAACTCAACTATTTAGACTTGTACATTTATCTAAACGTAAGTTAACTGTACGTAACACTCACCATACAAAATAGTTAGAATGTATTTGAAAGTAGGCATGTTTAGGATGCATATATTCGTCGATAATGTACAAGTACTTGGACAAAAATTTGTCAAATCCATCTTATTAGATATATCGATTTACGTAAGAAACTATTAATCACCAAGAGCCATGGACCATGAACCTTGAGCTATCCATGTAATCAACATCTTACTGTCTTACACTCTTACCATTGTCTATGATATCTATTCACGTTTATAACAATATATATATCTATATACAGAAAACCTTATGTTTCATATTTACATCCATGAATTATATGTTAGGAGACTTGACGTTATCTATATAGATATATTATACTGAACACCATTTTACATAACCTCTTTTTTTACGGCAACTTTATATAAATCTGTAAAGGTTATAAATAGCGCGAGGCGTAGTGTGGCGGCATGATGAAGCCTCAAGCTTTTGCGGCCAAGGTGAAGCTTTTATGTTTTTAAGGCGTGGTATAACGCGGTACAAAATATGAAAACATTAATATATTTATATCATATTTTATATATATCGAGATTACAAAAAGCGTTTTACATAATGAATAAAGTTAAGAAACTATCCTTGCATGTAATATTCTTCATTTTCTTTTTAAAAGTAAATAAAAAATAAATTATCGGAGTTGAATAAAAAAAACTCGTCACGCCATATGCAAAGGCGTGCCTTTTCACGCCTTACTTCAAGCCACGCCTAGAACCAACGCCAAGGTCCATTTCGTAACATCGAGCTTACGCCTCGCGCTTTAGTGGCGCCAAAGCGCGCATTTTAAAACACTGAAATCTGTACAAACCTCTAAATTTGTAATATAAGCTACGTCCTTTATATCCAATAAAATTATCCTAAATCATTTGTTTTGATTTATTTGTCTTTGAGTTTTGTATACACTTTAAATGAACCTTTCATATTGTAGTAATGTTTCTTGGTTAAAACTGTCAAAGTAATAATGCGTTCTATTTATGTTGAGGAACGGAGTTCGGTATAGTTATCTAAATGGCATGTTGGATGCTTCGGAGTTTTAAGAATAACGTCATTTTCAATTTTCAAGTTATGAGCAAATGTGATATTTTTTATAACATCCGTCTTTTTTTTTCTTTGTTAAAGTTTAGAGATAAAATAATTGGACTGATTGGCTGAAACCACCTATGTAATTGCTACCGTCGTTCTAATTTTCTTTTAATTATATATCGCCATTCAAAAGAAAAAAGTTATCTAAATGGGTTCTTATCACAAATTTAATCAATGGGTCATCTTTAAGTCGACTTCCCTATGAGTATTAGTATAACTAGTTTTAGAACTCGTGTACGAGTGAGGTTTGAGCAGATAGTATAACGGGTAATAATATTTTAATAAGTTTGTTTCAAAGTTAAATATTGTAATAATTTATAAATCTATGGTTTTGTAAGGTAAAAGATTTTTCGATAAAATTTTATTAAATCTTTTATACTTATATAGTTATAATACCCGTGCATGCGAAGGTTTTTACATAATCTTTTTATTATGTATTAATATTGATTTATATTTTATATATTTTTGTTGCACATAGAATCTGACATGGTGTTTATGTTGATCTTTTTTAAATTTATCTATTGATATCATGTTATAAACATAATACATGTCTGGTAACTAAGGGTGCTCATCGGGCGAAAACTGGACCGACCGAGAAAAACCGGACCGGACCGAGACCGAATCCGGCAAAAAACCTAGACCGAGACCGGACCGAATGTGGTCGGTCCGGTCCGGTCTCGGTCCAAATAGGCTAAATGTCCGGTTTTTAAGTCGGACCGGACCAAGCCGGACCGAGACCGAAATTATGAAAAACCCTAGACCGAGACCAAACCGAATGTGGTCGGTCCGGTCTCGGTCTGGTCGGTTTTGTCGGTCGGTCCGATCCATCCGGTCCGTTTGCTCACCCCTACTGGTAACGCATGCTGACGCTTGAAACAATATGCGTCATTATTGTGTTTACAATCTCGTCTTTTTATTTGTATCTCACAGTAACCAGTGCGATCGTTCCTTCATTTTAATATTTGAATTCTTATTAATAATAACTTTTACCTAATTAATTTTTAAACCTGTGTATGCACCAATTAAACTTATAAAAAGAAATAGCATGAATCCTTATTGAATTCGGATCGTTAAAAAGTACTCCCTTCGTCCCATATTAAATGTCCAGGTTTGACTTTTCAAGTCTTTCTGTATCAACTTTAACCTTAAATATTTTTGCGTATGTATTTGATAAAAATTATATGCAATGAAAATACATTTAAAACTGAATCCATTTATATATTTTGTATAAAGTATTATATTACACAAACAAAAATATGTAAAGTCAAAGTTGAGAAAAAAGAACTTCAAAAGGTCAAACTCGACATTTAATATGGGATGGAGGGAGTAATACTTTTCTGGATATACTTATTTAATCTCATAAGGATGAATAACATGAGTCGTTTATATATGTATCTCATTTTTTCATTTACATGTTACAGTAAATCTTGTTTTCCTTTTTATATTTATAAATTCGTGCGAATACCATAATTTAATATATAACGACAATAATATTTATAAATAACAACATCATAAATGTTGTATCTATTTATAAAATATAAAGTATAAGTGATATAAAGTATATATGGTATTTATTAAATGTATAAAGTTATTAAAAACATGAAAACTGATAAGTATACTTAAGTTTGTATAATTATTCAAAACTTAAAAAGTAAAGTTTTATTAATTACCTCCTCATTTTTTATTATTATTATTTTTTATTTTGTACTAAATTGACACATGTGTTTTTATACATATTTATTTTGCGAGGTATATTTTATATGAGTTTAACTAAATTGAAATTAATTTTGACTTTTATTAGCCAATAAAAATGCACAGTTTGGTCACGTATACAGAATTGTGCATTCATATTGGTCCAATTGAAGTTTTCATTTTTTTTTTTTTCTACTTTTTTATAAATCTCTGGAGATTAAGGATTTGTTACCGACCATAATTAAACTCGCCAACGTCTTGAATTTTGTTTGGAATTTTCCAAAACAAACGGATAAGTATATTTTACCTTTTCACAAATAAATATTTGTAACAATAAAATTAACTTCCAAATGACTCAGAAAAAATAATAGAAATAGCTCATTTTATCGCTGCAAAATGAAACTATAATTTTTGTCTCTGCTGTAAATTGTATGATTATGATTTCGTACACAACAGATTACATTCTACTGATTAATTACATTTGTGATTTGGGTCGATTTATTTCAATTAAGTCATGAACTGAAAATTATAAAACCAACCAATTTTGCTCATAAAAACTAAAATTCACGTTTAAAACATAACTAAATTATATATGAGCAATAATAAAATATACTCCCTCCGTCCCAAAATAATTGTCCTCATTTGACTTTTGAAATTCTTAATTTCTCAATTTTGATCTTTAATATTTTCTTGTGTGTTATTTAATAATTGATGAAAATTATACGAATGAAAAAACATTTAAAAAACCAATCCATTCATATAATTTTCATCAAGTATTATATAACACACACAAAAATATTAAAGATCAAAGTTGAGAAATTTAGACTTTAAAAAGTCAAATGAGGACAATTATTTTGGGACGGAGGTAGTATATTGTTAAGGAATATTTAGCTATAATTTTTTGTAACTAATTGGTTACAATTCTATGTTATAATTAAATGTGAGCATTTGTTTCTTTTTATGGGTCCCTGATATGATTCCTTTTGTAGGTCCTGATTCATTGCTATATTTTTTATGAAGAAATGTACTCCGTAGCTAATTAGCTATAAAAATTGTAGCCAAGATATCCTCATATTGTTAACTATATGATATTTAATGGTATAAGTGGAAAAGTCAACTCTGCAGTCAACTCAACCCACACAAACAGAGTATATGCAGAACACAATGTGGATAATGGATCATATATTTCTGCACATTGTGTGAAGCATCAAAGCTGTTTGAGTGACTGTGATGCAATGTAATCAATGTAACAGTAGTGTAGTTTAGCAGTCTTTCCAACTTAAGCACTGTATAAATATCTTGTAACATTTCATTTTGTTCTCAATTGAATGAATACAACTTTCCACTTTTCTCTCATTCTCTCAACTTCAATATGGTATCAGAGCTGACCTAAAAAGGTCCTCTGCAACAACCCAACCACCACCATAACAAACCACCATAACTGTCAAGTTTGACCATCGTAACAAACTTTGACCACCATCTAACAGAATTTCCCTCCAAAATTCCGCCATTATCAACCATCAAAAACCTTCAAATTTTCACTCAATCTTCATCAAATTCATCACTAAATCCATCATCAATCATCACATATCACAAATCACCATTAACATTCATCAAGAACTCAAACTATGGCTACAACATCATCTAATCCAAACACTACCATAGAAGATACAAATTCAGTTAATCACCCACTTTTTCTACATCAAAATGATCGTCCAGGCCTCTTTCTCATCTCCAAAAAGCTAACTGGTTCAGAAAACTATAGTTCATGGAGAAGATCACTCATGATTGCTCTAAATGCCAAAAACAAACTCAAGATCATCACTAATGAATATCCAGAACCATCTTCTACATCACAACTCAGAGCATTATGGGAAAGGAACAATGATATGATCATTTCTTGGATCTTGAACACGGTAACAGATCAAATTAGCAACAATTTGAGTTTTGTTCATTCTGCTTCAGCCTTATGGCAAGAACTTCAAGAACATTATTCACAACTTGATGGTCACAGAATCTATCAACTCACCAATGAAATCACTCAATTGAAGCAGAATAACAGTTCCATTGAAATGTATTATCAGAAACTCANCTGTATAAATATCTTGTAACATTTCATTTTGTTCTCAATTGAATGAATACAACTTTCCACTTTTCTCTCATTCTCTCAACTTCAATAATATTTATCTATTCAACTTTACATCTCTAATTATATTCATATGTGTTTTTTATATCTAAGAACATTCGTAATTTATTTGCATGTATATATATGTAAGAATAATGTATTTAGGAACTTACGATGCAATTACCTCAATTACCTCAGCTTCAGGCCCTACTACTTAGTCTTGATGTTCATAAATCATAATCCTTAGCTTAAAATTTTTGCTTGAATTGAACCTGAACCTTGACCTTTGAGTTCTATATAGCCAACTCTTCTTAGCATACCACAACAACTATATATATAGTTTAAATACATTACATGGCCAGCCACAAATCAACAAACATGGATTTGAACATAGACCTGCGATATCTTCTGCTACCCCTTGCAACTCTACTCATCCCATTTTCTCTTTATGCCTATGCCACTTTCACCGTCTTTCTTCTCTTTGTTTCCATCAAAGTCCCTCTCCGCTTACACCTTTCAACCCGATATTTCGTCCATTTTCAAGCAATAGACTTATCAGTTTCAGTGACGGTTTGCTTCTTGTGTTTAATGTTCTTGTCAACGCCACACTTTTGGATTGTGAATCCTGTGTTAATGTTATGTGTGTCTCCTTGGGAAGATTTACTTTTTGATCTTCTAAAATCGTGTTTCTGGTGGTCTTATCAAAACTTGAAAGCTATTCGTATTCTTGAGTTTCTTTTCATTTTCAGTCGACATGAAATGGAAGAAGCACAAGTTAATCAATCAGTTGAAGAGTTGAGTAACGAGCCATGTGACGAAGATGCTGATCACGTCGATCTGGAGGCTGGAGTTGAGTTGAGCTGATAGCACAAGGTGATTACATTGATGTTATAAATGTGGTAGATCAACATGAATTTGATTAGAGTTTCGTCATGTGTAGGTTTCAGAAAGGTGCATGCAGTAGTTATCTTCTGTAATATATAGCTTTCTTTGGGATCATATATGTTGATTGTAAACTTTTTATATATAGTTTATTTATATTTAAATATCGTTGATGTATTTAACTGTTTGTTAAACATTAAATTTTGGTTTTAAGTGTTGTGTTACTGTAGTTTTAGCCTCTTAATTTGGATTGCTTTTAAGTCATGACAAAAGAATGAAACGAACGGGGTAACGAACTAATTTCTTTTTCTTTTCTTTTTCTGAACAAAAGGTATTTTCTTTTTTTTTGAACAAAAGGTAAATTTATCTAATGCTATGTGAGTGGGTAAGGATATGATCAAATACAAAATAACATTGAAATGAGAATGGTGAAAATGAACCACCGCAAAAACGGAAGTATCTCTTTTTGTATTATCCTTTTCCATTTAAAATGTGTAACTAGCTATTATTCTCGCTACACTTTAGGGATGGTAGGGAATTCAGGATCAAGAATCATCCTTTTTGGTTGCATAAATAATAATCTATATATTGAATGTGACGTCTAACGACTATTATAATGTGAATGTGCTAATATGAAGGTTTCGCGTATTACCTGATTGTGATGTGTTTGTTAGATAGAGGCTCAAGGCCCATGGTTCAAATGTACAAGGGAATAACGTCTTTTTGTCTCTTCTTTCTGTCATACAGTAATATAATACCAATAGTTTGTCTCCTAGATAAATTATCTTCATCTATGGATATTGTTATTTTATATTGTTTTAGTAATTTTAAAAATCAAAGCTTTTTATTTATTTATTTATTATTATTATTTTTTTAATATTATAGTATATTTTTACTATTTATAAAGGTGAAATGCTCATTCTTAAAATATTAAAATTTTGAAAACTTAAATTAATATAATTTGCCTAAATTACCATTAATTACTCTTAAACTTTACAACTTAAATTACGTCTTTTTTTATCATAAATTCTAAACTGACAACTTTTAAAAAAACGCACACTATATTAGTTTTAAAAAACACACGCTTTATATTTCAAAAAACACACGTTTTGCATCAAATGTCGAACAAAAATCACGATTTCGCGAGTATAATTATTTGCCGCAATATACCGTCATTTTGCGCGGGTATACGTCTAGTATTTTTTAAAAGGAAAATGTCATCTAATATAAAGGTTCTTAACTTCTTATATTCAGTTAAATTAAATAAATTATTTAAAGGAAGTTATAATATATCTAAAATGGGTTTGTACCACATAAAACTATTTTAATTCTTAAGACATATAAAAAGTAATGAGGATGTGAATATGAAACCCATAAGAAAAACCCAAAAATAAAGATATTGGCAAGAAAATCTAAATAAAAGGAGACAAAATCATTAACCATCGCTGAAAAAAATTTAAAACAAAATTTTGTGATGAAAAAGAAAAAAATGTACCAAGTATAATGTTCACTAATATGATATTCATCAATCCAATGTTCGTCAATCTAAATGTTCACCAATCAACTTTTCATCAACTTATTCTTCATAAAAAAATAGCGCAACTTTTTATTTATTTATTTTTATTATTATTATTTTTTAAACTTTTCTTGGTTTTTCATTCCACAACTTCACTTTTGTATTAGAATTTTTCGAAAACTTTTATCAAACAAAACAATTGATGAACAGTACAATGATGAATAGCACAAAATTGATAAACACAAAGCTTGTGCACCCTCCCTCCTTTTCTATGTATCAAAACTTATCCACATACTTTCTTTGTCGCAAAAAATTATAAAGCCTTCGTCTTTTAACCATTACACTGGTGGTGCAAACACAACCATTTTATTTGAAGTTTTACAATGGTGGTGCAAACACAACTTTTTTACACACTTGATATTTTTAATTGAACAAAAAGAATAAAGTAAAATAAAAACTACAGCTATAGTATTAAGTTGTAGCTACTTGTAGGCAACTTTAAAGTAAATGAAATGACTTCCTTTGTTTCATTACAAAAACGTTGCTACTGTCATGGACCTTGGAACCCATCCTTTACAATCCTTGTAGTCGTTATCACCACCATCGAATTAAAATATATTGGCAGACTTTTCTTTCACACGTTGATTTCTTTTTTATCCACCAAGGCATATTTGCTCTTTTGCTTAAACCTGACTCATGACCGACATCTAAAAGTCAAAATGACATGTCCATAATTACAAGCTTAAAATCTTTATCATCACAATAAAACCTCTATATAATTAATGATGTTGGTACCGTGATATTTTATTAATCAAATCGATAAATAAATAATTTTAAAGAAGTTTTACGTATAACTTTTAAATTTAAGTTACAATATATACTAATTAGAGATAAAAATAAATTAGAAAAAATAAGTTCCAATTAACATTTTATGAATTTAAGGCATTGATAGGGGTGTTCATCGGTTTGGTTATCGGGTTGTTCAGTTTATTCGATTCAGTTAGTTCGGTTAAAAGAAATTTCTGGGTCAAACCGAAAACCGAATTTAAATTCAGTTCAATTTTCGGGATGACCCGAATAACTTGAATTACACCATTATATTTTTTTAAAAATTTAATTATACAGATATTTGGCAAACAAAAAACTATTAGGATAAAATTCCAATGGTCTTTTTTATATATAAATGTATAAAAAGTATATATATTTAGGTAAATTCGGGTTTCGATTCGGTTTTCTGTTCAGATAGCCAAAACCATATCCAAACCGAAAATCAAATTTTTAGTTCAGTTCGGTTCGGTTTTTGCAAATTCGGTTCGGTTATAAGTTTGATTCTGTTTTTTCAGTTCGGTTCGGTTTCAGTTTTCGTGTTATTCGTTTAAAACCCAAACAATGCACACCCCTAAGCATTGAAGAAATTAGTGAATGTATACTAATAAATGTTACGAGGTTCAAGTCATTGAAGAATTTGTGAATTTTTTTAGTAAATATTAATTTATAGTTTCGTTGGGACCAACATATATACACAGTAGTTTAAAAAAATGTTATCTTATTATTTTATCGATTATTCCAAACTTGTATTGTCCAGAGTTGAGATTGAACAAATTATTAATTTTATCGAGGTTATTAATTTATAGAGGTTTTACTATATATTAAAGGGTTCAATGAAAATCTTGGATTTTTCTAATAAAATGAAAGATGGATTTAATACACATTAATAAAATTTATAATTCAACTTAACAAATGTATTCCATAGTAAAATTATGTTTATTGGAATTAGGTTAATTTCCCATGAGATCAATTATCATTAATCCAAAATTATAAATACAAAACAATGGCTAAGAAAGTAAGCAAACATAATGGGCTAAAGCCTAAAGTAAACTAATAACTAATGTGTCCTTAACCCATAAAATAAGCATCAGATAATACACCCCCGCAGTTGGAGCGTGAAGCCTTAGGACGTTCAAATTGGAGCGGAACTTGAGAAATAAAGCACTTGAAAGGCCCTTGGTAAAGATATCAGCATACTGAAACCGCGAGGGAACATGAAAAACACGGACTTGTCCAGAAGCCACAAAATCACGAACAAAATGTATATCAATCTCAATATGCTTAGTACGCTTATGTTGAACTGGGTTAGTGGACAATTAACGGCACTAACATTATCCCAATAAACCAATGTGGCGGTAAACAAAGGAGCATGAAGCTCACATAAAAGATTCCGTGCCCAAGCAGTCTCAACAACCACATTAGCAACACCTCTATATTCAGCTTCAACACTAGAGAGGGACAAGGTAACCTACTGCTTTGTAGACCACGACAATAAGTTGTCACCAAGAAAAACACAATAACCCGAGGTAGATCCACGAGTAACCGGGCAACCAGCCCAGTCAGCATCTGTATAAGTAGTAAGCTGATATGTAGAGGATACATGAAGCTGGAGGCCATTATCAATAGTACCACACACATAACGTAAAATGCGCTTTAAAGTAGCCAAATGTGGTTCCCGTGGATCATGCATGTAAAGAAAAACCTGTTGAATTGCGTAAGAAATATCAGGACGAGTAAATGTGAGATACTAAAGCGCACCAGCTAAGCTCTGATATAACGTAAGATCACTGACAGGATGACATCAGCTCCTAATTTGGACTTAGTATCCACACGAGTCCTGCATGGATACACTTCTGCATATGTGCATGCCCAAAATTTTCTCAGCATAAGTAGACTGGGAGAAAAATAAACCTGAAGAAGACCGTTGTGCAGAAATTCCAAGAAAATAGTTCAACGAACCTAGATCCGTCGTAGCAAACTCACCATGTAACGAAGCAATAACCTAAGAAAGCTGAAGACGAAACTGTAAGTATGATATCATCCACATGAAGCAGCAAATGTCAGAACCACGATCAAGTATGTATTAAGAAGAGTCAGTTTTACTGTGCTAAAAACCAACTCGAGCAGCATAACCAGCAAAGCGCTTAAACCAAGCACGCGGGGCTTGTTTAAGCCCATATAAAGAACGCTGCAGGTGACACACATAATCAGGTCTTTGAGGATCCACAAACCCAGGAGGCTGATACATATAAATCATCTTAGATAATTGACCATGAAGAAAAGCATTCTTCACGTTAAGCTGATGAATGGGCCATTTACGAGAAACCGCAAGACTCAAAACAGTAAGAATGGTAGCCGGTTTAACTACTGGACTAAATGTCTCATCACAATCAATACCCTATTGTTGACTGCGCCCGTTAAACAAGAGGAGCCTTCTACCTATTTAATGAGCCATTTTCATGAAATTGATGTCTTAAAAGCCGCATACAACGAAAAAAATTAACGTTAGTTGGACGGGGTACATGAACCCACGTTCCGTTAGTGATCAAAGTATTCTATTCATCTAACCTTCTTTCCAGTTAGGGTCACGAAGAGCATGAACGTGAGAGCCAGGAAGCGGCGAAGTAGTGGTAACATGACAATTCATATGTTAAAGCGTTTAAAAATGCCAGCTTTAGCGCAAGTGACCATGGGATGCGTAGACACAGTTTGTGATGAATTATCTGTGGGCATTAAAGTATTGCTGACTACCAATGTAGACTGGGATTGTATTTTGGCCAAAGGTGGGATTGGTGGATGGGTATCGGGCTGATGAGGCGAAAAGTGTTACGCTTTTAGGGGGTCATTTAAGCCCTAATCAGTAATTATTTGATTAAATATTGCCTTAAATCGTTCCTTTTGTCATTTTAGGTATTTTGGAGAGGAATTCTGGAAAAGGAAGCATTTTGGACGTTTTTGGAGCATAAAAGTGAAGAAAACGACAAAGTCTCAAAATATGCTGGAAATTGTACCTGACGGCGTCACGCTTTACCAGCTGACGGCGTCACTCTTTGACAACAAGGTGGATTATTTTTGCACTAGACGCCCCAGAAAGATTTTGGAGATTTAACACGTGACGGCGTCACGTGTTACTGGATGTAGGTCGTCACGTTATAGCGTAAAGGGAGACGGCCCAGAGAAGTTTATAAGGGGACGGTGTCAGAGTTGGATCTGAGCAATCCGAGGAATGTTTTGGCGGCGAGGTGACGGCGTCACACCCTATAAGGTGACGCCGTCAGATTGTAAATTCTATATATATTCGTCTTATTTTCATTCATTAGGGTGTGCAACTTTTGGGAAAAAACCCTAGCTCGTGTTTTACAGTATTTTTAAGGGTTTTTCACCCTTGAAACTTGGATGCTTAATTAAAGATAAGTCCTTTTCCAAATCAATCAATATATCTATGTGTTGTTTGATTATACCTTATGCTTGTCTTTCAATTAACATGCTAGGCTAGGTCTTTATAGTGTTTGCTTGGATCTAATGAAATCTAGCTATTGATTATATGTTATTGGTTTGTTTATGATTGTTCTGGGTGGGTGAAGTCGATGTTAGGCTTAAGAAAACTGGCTAACCTCCTATACGGTAACTTGCTTGAACGTCTTATGAAACATGAATCGGATGTGTACTACGATTATATGGTTGTATTTAATGCATGAGCGAATTCTAATGATCCCATGTTAGGAGCTTTTAGTCGGCTCGACATAGGAGTGAAGTAGGAGCTTATAGAGTTAGGGAAGATCGTACACGGCCCTACGAATGGTTTAAAGGAATACAACCCGTCATCCACACAATTACAACAAACCAATTAACATGTAAAAGATAGCTAGGGAGTAAGGAAATCTAAGTAAACACATATTTCTCTCATATAAGTTTCACAACCATTTACTTTTTCTTGTTATTTTATTTTATTTGCAAAAGTAGTTATTTGGGTTAGTTGACTAGCAACTAATTCCGCCCACTCTTCCAAAACCCGAGATTTTTACTTGCTTTCATAAAATATAAAAATAAAAAAAAGAATCATCCCTCAACCCTTAGACCTAAACTAGAGTAGTTTTCAATCCTAACGACACTATTCCCCGAGAGAACGATCAATCCCCCGGTACTTGCCACTTCACTATACTACATCGGTCAGGTACACTGCCTGGTGGGGGTTGTAAGCTTCTCAAGATCCCTTGAGAGGTAAAACCTAAGTGCAAAGGTTGCAAAGCCCACGCATCAAGTTTTTGGCGCCGCTGCCGGGGAATAGTTATTGTTTAGGTTGAAAATTTTATTTTTACTTAGGTCTACTCATTAGAATCCTTTCTAGTGAGATTTTTATTTTTATTTTTCTAGGTTTTCTTTAGTCTATCATTTTTCTTTGTATTTTTGTTCGTAACCATTACCATCCGACATCATGGAAGGTGGTAATATCCTTGATCCCAACAACCCACCACAACCAAACCCACCTCCTAGAGCCCGTACTTTAGGAGAATACTCCCGTCCTAGCCACCAAGGCTATCGAAACACCATTGAGCTCACCCAAGGAGCCAATGTGTCTCCCTTGCGATCCGACACCATCCGGTTGGTGCAAAGCGGATGTGCATTGTAATACCTCAAATTTTAAAACATGCAAAATGACCAAAATGCCCTTAAGATTTAAAAATTTGAATTAACACTTAAATAATACCAAGAAAACCCTATAAATTTGGAATTTGGAAACATATGATCAAAATAAATTATGTTAGATAAAATATGTCACTTTTGTAAAAGTGTAACAAAATAAAATTATGTATAAAAATATTATGGTATAATTAATTATATATATATTATTTATAAAATAGAAAGAAATCCCAAATAATTAGGGAACTTATACATTATCCAAATTTGGACTTATCACATTATTTTTCCAGCCAAGATAAGTATTTTCTATCCTTATATATATAAAAAAAAAACGTTTATATATTATATAAACCTTTAATCGACTTTTAAACCTAAAACCGATACCCTAAAATCCCATTCAGTCGAATACCAATTTTCCACAGCTCCTAAATAATTTTCCTGGTCTTTTATAAGTTCAAATAAGGTGAAAAAAATATTGGTTCAAGTCTGGGTCAATTGTGTGAAGCCCGGAGATTTAATAGTGTCGATTAAAGCTAGCCGAGAGGTTCAAATTGTTCTGCTCAAAACCATACGTTCTAAAATCTTTTTGGTATTTTTCTATCACTCTTTATATTGTATATGACCTGTAGAAAATAGTAAAATTGAATCATGCATGTTTTGTAGCTCGTATGAATTTATAGAAACTAAAAACCCTAATTGAACTTAAAATCTAAATCGACCTATAAGGATTTTTGTGAGCTTTGTGTATATTTTATTCTAGTCTCTTACAGGTTATATAACATTCGAAAAATATTTTTTTTAATTTTTAAAGCCTGGAAACTAGATTTGGATTTAATTTGTAATCATTTGAATTAAGGAAAAATAAAAAGGAAAAGAAGTCGTGTGTACTAGAGTTAGGGTTTTTGACAATTTTTGGTGCATTAGTGATGTTTAATGATGGTGTAATAAATGTGTAATGATTGGAAGAAAGTAGGGTTAGGGTTTATGGATTTTATTTAAAACCGATTTGATTATTAAAACTATAAGGCTGTGTTTTGTAAATTGTTAAACTTTAGGGTAAATTCTGGAAATCATGAAATAGCATGGTAAATTTGTATAAAATAAGTATTAGGGTGTATTGTGTATATTTTATAATTAAAAGGTTTATTTGTAACTTTAAATAAGTAAAAGGTTTGAATTGTAATTAAATAAACTTAAGGGTTAATTTTGTAACTTTACAAAATAGAAGGATTAATTTGTTAATATTGGTAATATAAGGTTTAACTTGGATAAAAATGGAAATTGAGATATTTACACTTTAGACCTTGAATTTGGATTAATGACATATTAAACCCTAAACTTTTGATAGTTAACATGTTTTACCCTAAACTATTATAATT
>LBNU01016201.1:104821-167743 GCA_014162995.1 Artemisia annua
TGGGGGCGTATGGATGCATCCTAGATCTGTTTCTGTTATCTGTTATCTGTATCTGGTGATTGATGCTGCGTGCATGCACGTCCTTCACAACTCTGGTAGGTCTCCCCTACATATGTTGCCTTATGTGTGATTATGATTATATTATGATATATGTTTCTGGGCTCGTGGTAGATGACTAACCTTTACCTTTAACTTTTATTTCCGTTCTCATTTACTATGATTATATATTTCAGTTAGTTCCGTTACACCATATTCTGTATTCGTTTCTGTTTCATATTACTTTGTTGTTATATCTGTTCACTGAGCTTTTGTAGCTCAGCCGCATTTCTTTTCTCCGCGGCAGGTATTCAAGATAGCTTCTGGGGATGGCTTTCTGGGATTGAGAGTAGAGCTGAGTGCAGACTTGACCATAGACATTTTAGAATAATGTTATTTATGTATTGAAAAGATTCAAAAATTGGTTTCATTCATTGTTTTCCTTTGGTTATTTTGTAAGGCTTCCGCTTTGTTGTATTAAATATGTTCTGATGTGAAACCATAATGTGACATTTCTACCCTTGTCGGGTCGGGGTGTTACATGCATTCCATGAAATTCGTTCCAAAGATCCAAATCAACACCTCAAGGACTTCCTTAGGATCGTAGATTCCATAGACCTTGATGTTGACACTCGAGAGACTACCCGACTACGTCTCTTCCAATTATATCTGCGAGACCAAGCTAGTCAATGGCTAGAACGTCTACCCGCAGGATCCATCACCTCTTGGGATAATCTCACCACTCGCTTCCTTGCTCAATTTTTCCCACCGGGAAGAACCACAAAGCTAAGGAATGACATCTTGGCGTTCCAACAATGTCAAGGCGAAACCCTCTACGATGCATGGACTCAATTCAAGGACTTACTCCAAAAAGTCCCTCATCATGGCATAGACCTTTGGCTCCAAGTCCAAATTTTCTATGACCACATCAATATCCCCACGAAGCAGCAAGCTACGTGATCTAAGTGCGGAACAATCATGGGAACTCATAAAAGATCTTGTTCTCTATGACAACGAAAGTTGGAATGATCCCCGTGATTTGAACAAAACGGTCAAGGCAATATCTTTGCCCTCGAATAATTCAAGCACTTCCGACCGTAGGATCATGGAACTTGAAGACCAAGTCAAGTATCTAATGAAATCCTACGAAGCTCCTAAACCTTTAAGCCAAGTGAACAAAATCACTTCTTCATGTGAATATTGTAGTGGTCCCCATGACACTCGAGATTGCATGGAACTCCCCGAACAAGCTTTTGCGGACAACACATCCTCGCGTACCAACGGAGCGGGAGAAAAGTGGTACACTTTGAAACCCGAGCCAAACCCTTAAGGTGACTCTTACAACCCCTCTTGGAAAAATCACCCGAACTTTAGGTGGAAGCAAAACCAAAACATGCCCCAAAACAATTCTTCCAATCCACCTAATCATTTTCAATCCAACGGTTCATCCTCAAATCGTACTTTCAACAACAATCCTTCCAATAACTATGGTAGTACCAATAATTTTGAAGGATTCATGTCTAAATTTATGGCATCTCAAGACGCTCGTATATCCAAGATTGAATCCGATTTCAAACAAAAGCAAAGAGAGATGACCAATAAGATCGACACCTTGTTGAAAGTTCTCAATGACTGAGAGATGGGAGCCCTCCCAAGCGACATGGTCAAGAACCCGAAACTAAACGTTAACTCCATTTCTTTGGTTTCGTCTCCTAGTTCTTGCCCGCAATACTATTCGGTCAATGCCATGAGCACGTGTTTCAAACAAACCCAAATCCCTCAAAAAGACCACGAGAATAAAATATCCAACACTAAATTGGTAAACAACATAGTTGAAACACCACCTATTCAAGACCTTGACGAAGAATTCGAGGAACTCCGCCTCGAACGTCCGGTTATTGATGTTTTGGCACGAGCTCCATACTATAATGCCCTCTTGGAAAAGTATGAAAAGAAGCTCAAGTTAGGCGACAAGGGGACCGCCTTCGTTTGAAACAAGTTACCTAAGAAATTAGACGACCCGGGCTTATTTGTCCTACTATGCAAGATCGGTAATTCGGAGGCTTATGACACATTAGCCGATCTTGGATCAAGCCTTAACTTACTTCCACTACCTCTCTACACCACCCTCAAACTAGGAAAGCTAGAAGAAACTAAGGTAGTAATAGGTTTAGCAGATGGAAGTGTAGCATACCCGGTAGGAGTGGTAAAGGACGTGGTAGTACACATAGGGCAATTGACAATTTTAGCCGATTTCCACGTCCTCGACATGGTTAGCGACCCCACATGCCCTTTGTTGATAGGAAGAGGATTTCTAGCCACCGCAAGCGCTATGATTGATTGTAAAGAATCTAAGATAGCGGTAGGAGAAGGAGAAACTTGGTCGGTATATGATGTTAAGAAACACGCCTATGACACCCTTGAGGAACCAACAGATGTTAATAGGAGACCCTCTAGATACGGACCATGGTTAGATGGAGACTTCATAGGACCCCAACACCCATTCTACCTAGAAGACGAATTTGTGAACCGAACACAAATGGTAGAGCAACTTTTGGCTAGGGACACCAAATTAGACCCTTTTGAAGATCCCATAGTTTTTAGAAAGATGACTGACTTCCTAGGAGTTTTGCCAATCAACCTAGCAATGAATAAGTGGAAAAGCGAGGATGATAAACATAAATGGAATTGGGAAAAGCCACCTAAGGAAGGAGATGGATCATGGCACATAAAGATGACTTTATATGATCCGGATGGGGAGAAGTTTGAAAGGACATACCTCACCAAACGCACCAATAGGAAACTTCCAACCAAAATCACCCCTACGGATGTCCTCGATGCGGAACTCACCTACGTAGGGTAGAGTGACTTTGAGTCTAACTACAAGACTCGTTAATAAAGAAAAGCGCTTCTTGGGAGGCAACCCAAGCTTTATTTGTTTTGTGTGTTTGTTTATTTGAATTTATTTGTTTCCGTATGTATGTTTTGTTTTTGTTGTTATTAACTCATGTTTCAAATTAAAATTGTGAAAATGCTTTATTTTGTTTTTAACTTCGTCTTAACTACATATAAAGGTATTTTGCAAAAGATAAGTGTAAGGTAAATCTAAATTTGTTTATAAGAACGAATTGGAACATGAATTGTAACGATATAAAATGAACATACATATTAGTATTTGTTTGAGTCAAATGCTTGTTTCGAGTCATAATGAAATTTTACAGAATTCCAGGAATTGAGGTAATTGTTTTTCCAGAAATTTTCCGGAAACTAAACATAAGGATTCTGTCAGATCAATTCTGACGGCGTCAGAAATTAAACCCTGACGGCGTCAGGCTTTGATTCCAGAAAAAGTTTTTAAAATTTAGTTTTTCTACCGGATTATAAAAATTACTGCATCTTTAATTCTAGGAATCTGCAAAATTTTCATTCCACAAGCATTATATCCATATATAGAATTTGCCACCGATTTTACGCAAGGTTTGCCTAGATTGTTTTCTCAGGTTTAACAGGTTACGTTGGACAAGAAGATGAACATGAAATCAAGTTCATGACATCAAGCTTTTGGAGTCACTTTGATCTTGGAACTTTTACATCATCTTGGAAGAAGATCTAACCATGTTACCACATGATCCACATCAAACGAATCAAGGGAGTATTTGTTTCATCTTTCATTTTCTCTACTTTTACATCTTTTATGTGAACATTGGGGACAATGTTCGGTTTAAGTGTAAGGGGGGTAAATGAAGACACCTTAGAAAATGCTATTACGCTTGATTTTTTGTTTTGTTTAATGGTAGATGTGTAATAAAACCGAGAGAAATATTTGTTAGGGCAATTTTAGCGCCAAATTTAAAATTTTTTACAACATATAGGAGTGAAACTTTAGTCTTAATAAGCGTCTCATGGATAGGAGTTGTATGACTAGCACAAAAACTGTACCACTCAAAAATTTCCTCCCAAATATGTGAGGTTCACCCCTAGAATTGTTAGGACAAGCATTCATTGTTGGTGCTTGTGTGTGTACCGGTAGTTTATAGATTCTAGAACTTGCGTTAGTGACCATCCCAAATCCACAAGTGAGACTACATTCGTGTAGTTAGATTTACTACATGATAAGAGGCATTAGGATAACCCATGTTTTACACCCGTATTATAATTACATTGACTACATTGGCCAAGTAATCCTCCCACACCTTAGCGTTGTACTCATTTTTAGTACACGATACCCCTAGTATACCCCTCAGAGCCTATCTTTTCGTTTCTAACTTTAAGCATTTTACTTAAAAGAAGAATTTGTTTACAATCCACCCCCAAATGTACACCCAAATCGCCTTAGCCTACCTTGTATGCACTCATCTTTAGTGCATTATTGTGACAATATTTGTTTAAACCCTTAGTTAATTGTCTAATTGATTACATGGTTGCTAAGTCGAGTCATATCCTTGTACATATTGTTTTGGGACGATTGGGACTCATGGGTAAAGTACTAATTTAATGGAGTAATGGGGAAGAAGTCAATTATTACCCCCACATGTGCGTTAATATTTTAAAGTACTTCAAGTTTTTCAATTATCTTAATTCGAGTCATTAGAATAGTAATTGTAAAGTATGTAAAAGTTCAAGTGTAAGGGGAGAACCGAGGCCCCTATGATGTATTATTTTGGATGGTAGGGCAAGAGTGTATGCAAAAAAAAATAAAAAAAAAATAAAAAATAAAAAAATAGACAAGAAAAAAAACAAAAAAATTGGAAAAAGAAAAGTAGAAAAAACATACGGACTACCATCCCGTTTCATTTTATCTTTATTTATGTTTATGTTATTTTCTCTTTAGCCTAAGTTGAGTTGAGTCTTGGCTTAGCAACGCCACTTTGTTCATGTATTTGATCAAGATAATTAACTCGCCACCACTAAAAATACCCTTTATTCCAACCAAATCGTGTTTATCATATCCCT
Organism: Artemisia annua; assembly: GCA_014162995.1. Taxonomy (NCBI): domain Eukaryota; kingdom Viridiplantae; phylum Streptophyta; class Magnoliopsida; order Asterales; family Asteraceae; genus Artemisia; species Artemisia annua. The sequence goes on from LBNU01016201.1 coordinate 109,811, forward strand.
ACACCTAACATTGTAACCCTTTATAAAGCCCTCTTTGATAGTTTATCTTAGGTGCTTACGCCTATTGGAGGAGGTTTTTTCATCCTTTCCCAAGCCTATGGTAATCTATTTGCTATGACAGGTAGTGAGTGATATTTCTTCCATTTCCATTTAGTTATATAGGTTTATAACACCCGAGTGATGAGAGTATCCAAACACTATTTGTGAGGTGCTAGTATATGATTTCCTTGCTTGTTATGACTAGGGTGAAATAACTATTTGTTGTAATTACTTATATATTAGTGTTAAATGACCCCTAGCTCATATTTTGATTGGAATAAAAGCGCATTTGCTTGAGGACAAGCAAATCTCAAGTGTAAGGGTATTTGATGAGACGAAAAGTTTTACGCTTTTAGGGGGTCATTTAAGCCCTAATCCGTAATTATTTGATCAAATATTGCTTTAAATCGTTCCTTTTGTCATTTTAGGTACTTTGGAGAGGAATTCTGGAAAAGGAAGCATTTTGGACGTTTTTGGAGCATAAAAGTGAAGAAAACGACAAAGTCTCAAAATATGCTGGAAATTGTACCTGACGGCGTCACGCTTTACCAGCTGACGGCGTCACTCTTTGACAACAAGGTGGATTCTTTTTTCACTAGACGCCCCAGAAAGATTTTGGAGATTTAACACGTGACGGCGTCACGTGTTACTGGATGTAGGTCGTCACGTTATAGCGTAAAGGGAGACGGCCCAGAGAAGTTTATAAGGGGACGGCGTCAGAGTTGGATCTGAGCAATCCGAGGAATGTTTTGGCGGCGAGGTGACGGCGTCACACCCTATAAGGTGACGCCGTCAGATTGTAAATTCTATATATATTAGTCTAATTTTCATTCATTAGGGTGTGCAACTTTTGGGAAAAAACCCTAGCTCGTGTTTTACAGTATTTTTAAGGGTTTTTCACCCTTGAAACTTGGATGCTTAATTAAAGATAAGTCCTTTTCCAAATCAATCAATATATCTATGTGTTGTTTGATTATACCTTATGCTTGTCTTTCAATTAACATGCTAGGCTAGGTCTTTATAGTGTTTGCTTGGATCTAAATTTAGCTATTGATTATATGTTGTTGGTTTGTTTGTGATTGTTGTGGGTGGGTGAAGTCGATGTTAGGCTTAAGAAAACTGGCTAAACTCCTATACGGTAACTTGCTTGAACGTCTTAAGAAACATGAATCGGATGTGTACTACGATTATATGGTTTTATTTAATGCATGAGCGAATTCTAATGATCCCATGTTAGGAGCTTTTAGTCGGCTCGACATAGGAGTGAAGTAGGAGCTTATAGAGTTAGGGAAGATCGTACACGGCCCTACGAATGGTTTAAAGGAATACAACCCGTCATCCACACAATTACAACAAACCAATTAACATGTAAAAGATAGCTAGGGAGTAAGAAAATCTAAGTAAACACATATTTCTCTCATATAAGTTTCACAAACATTTATTTTCTCTTGTTATTTTATTTTAATTGCAAAAGTAGTTATTTGGGTTAGTTGACTAGCAACTAATTCCGCCCACTCTTCCAAAACTCGAGATTTTTACTTGCTTTCATAAAATATAAAAATACAAAAAAGAATCATCCCTCAACCCTTAGACCTAAACTAGAGGAGTTTTCAATCTTAACGACACTATTCCCCGAGAGAACGATCAATCCCCCGGTACTTGCCACTTCACTATACTACATCGGTCAGGTACACTGCCTGGTGGGGGTTGTAAGCTTCTCAAGATCCCTTGAGAGGTAAAACCTACGTGCAAAGGTTGCAAAACCCACGCCTCACGGGCTTTGGTGGAGGTGTATCAACCTATGGTGGGCTGAGTGGAGGAGTTGTAGGATGTGCTTTAAGTCGGCTGTTTGGGTCATCCAAGGGCTGAACAATTTGGTCAGTGGTGGGAATAGTGGTGGTAGGCTATATAGTTGGTGAAAGTAAATAATAGGTTGGTTTAGTATTAGACGCGACAGCCCCAAACGGAAACACGTCTTCATCAAACCGCACATGTCTCGAAATAATTATTTTATTGCAGGATAAGTCGAGACACCGATATCCACGATGATTGGCAGGATAACTAAGAAAAATGCAAGGTGTGGAACCTGGTTCTAGTTTATGTGCAACATCAACGTGAGGATATCAAAGACATCAAAAGACACATAAATGTTCATATGTGGGGGTTTGGTTATAGAGTTTAGTGAATGGCATTTCATTATTAATGGCGGTAAAAGGTAATATATCTATAAGGTGGGAGGCCATATTAAGAGCTTCCATTAGGGGTGTAAATGAGACGAGACAGCTCGCGAGCTATTCGAGATAGACTCGTAAACTACTCGAAATAGAATCGATATAAACGAGTCGAGCTACTCGAGTGAGTAGAGTTCGAGCTCAAATATACTCAGCTCGTGAGGCTCGCGAGCCCTTATCGAGCTTTAATGATATTACACTTTTACCCTTTTATATACATGGAGTTACATAATTTTCATAAAATTGAGTCGAGTCGAGCTTAATATGCCTATTTTTCATCGACTTCGAGCTTTAAATGTGGAAATAATCGAGCTTGAGTTTGAGATGACGAGCCGAGATCGAGCTTGAAATCCAAAGCTCGAACAAGCTCGAACAAGCTCAAGTCGAGTTTCGAGCTCGAGTTTTACTAATAAGTCGAGTTCGACCTTGGCAGTACTCGGCTCGTTTACACCCCTAGCTTCCACCCAATAAGATGGAGGTATGTAAGATCGAAAAAGTAATGTGTTGGATAACGTTATTAATGGTGTGAAGCATACGTTCAGATTTGCCACTTTATTGTGAAGTTCGAGGGCAAGACAACCAGAATTGTATACCATTTCACCCCCATGGTCACATTGCAAAGGCTTGATGTCCACATTAAATTGTTTATTGACATAAACACGGAAAGTAACAAAAATACCAAGCGAATCAGATTTTTTATGCGAATGGTAAACTCAAACAAAGTGCGAAAAATGATCTAGGAAAATAGAATAATGTTTAATTCCACTTTCACTTGGAATTGGTGATATCCATAATTCCGAGTGAATAATTTCAAACACAGACTCAATAGAAAACTCATAACTATAAAATGAAAGTTTAACATATTTACCTAATTGACACGCATTGATGATAGTGGTTATGGATTGGGTTTGATGTTGAAGATGATGGTGGTGATTGTGGGTTGATGATAGGTAGAAGAAAAAAATGGTGGTGATGGGTTATCTTTTGATGGTGGTATTTGTTTTGTGCAACTGTTGTTGGTTGTGGGTGTTGATGATGAGGAAAAAATTATTTGTTTTGTACCACTAGTCCACTACCAATAAACACCTTAAAAAGACACCTAAAACTAAATAATCTTTGAAACCCATCTCTTTTGGGAATATAAAAAAGCGGTAAATGGTGACGTGTACTTATGAGCGCAAACCCTTATCGAAATTTTCCCTTATTATAATCACATCCAACATACTATGTTGAATTACAAAAGTACTTCCACCTTCTTGTAATTTTTGTAAAGCATCTGAAAAATTATCAATTATTTTAAAAAACAAATACGTATGTTTAAATTAATAAGTAAATTATTTTACCTGTTTTATATAAAAAAAAAGTTAAAGAACGAATATGTAATACCGTAAACACGACCAAATGATCAGTTCATCGTTGTAGTTAGGAAAAAGAAATAACTGGTAGATAATTTCTGGATCCTTTGTAACCGCTATCTAGTCTCCTGTTATGTTAAGTTTTGTTTGTAGTCGTTTTATGTTTATTGAAACATGTTTGAACTGTTAGAAGCATTGGTAGTAAAATCGTAAACTAGCTAGGCTCTAGGCTTACATTGTCATGTATGTTGGAATGAGCTCGGTACGAATCTCGTACAGAACCAGTACCAAATTGGTGGTATCATATTTTTCCCAAAGATAAAGATATGCACCGATACCATACTGAACGGGATTCCGATACATGTACCAGTTCTCGTACTTGTTACCGGGAAAACGATACATATTCAGTTTTTCCCGTTTCTTGATATCAAAATAAATAAACCGAAAGAAACCAAATTTTTTATCTAGATATTAAGCGATCCAAAATTTTCGATGCAGTAGTAGAATGATCCATGTAATGCTATTGATTCACTTCTTTTGTAATATTTTCCAACTTTTTATTTATTTATTCTTTTTCCCCAATTCAATGTCGTTCTATAAAAGAAGATATGACAACAAGTTAACTTTGGTATTTAACGAAGCCTAAATAACGTTGTTTTTCGAGTCCTTTTCCCTTTTATAGTAATTTAGTAGTCTTTTATGATTTTTGCACGAAAAAGAAAGAACTATGATGATGAGAACTCACGGGTATCGTATTTTATAAATCTCGTATATAACCTCAACTCTAATAACCTGAAATTACGTACGGGCTTAAGCATATGAACCAAATATATCATCCAATTACAAGTTCTTTTTCATAAGAAAAAATATATATGTGAAAAGATTGTATTATTGTGAGCATGAGAATTCACATCATATTTGCGATTTGCATTTGAAAAAAAAGAACATTATCTTTGGACCTTCGACCTGGGACACTAGGCATGATTGCTTTCCACGCTTAAATTTATATCATCTAGATTGTTAGTGAGATCACTTAGTAACCTTAAACCTTTCGTAACTCGATCAATCATTTAAGCTACTTTAATTAGATAACCACACCAATTAATGATATCATCCAGTTTAATTAAGATTAATGATAAAAAAAAATCTAACTATTTGCAAATAAATTGAATATTTCATAACTGTAAATACACAAACAAGCTGATAATAGCTTGCTTGCAAGATGAAACAATAATTTTTGTTGTCTACCTAAATTGAATATTTAATAACTGTAAATACGCAAACAATATGATTGTCATTAATAACTTTTATTATTCAAATATTGGTAGTAGTGTCCGGTTGATTCAACTTAGCAAATAGCTAGAACTAATATATTAAAACTTGCTACTTGAACCTTGAACTCCAAAGATGATCCCAACCTTGTTGTTCTTCCAAAAGAGTTCAATATTTCGTGATTATCTTTGACTGTTCAGCATGTCAACTTCAACTTTACACGTAAATTATATGCAAACTTCAAACCTAGGTCTTCAATCAATATAAATACGCATTCCCACAAAGACAAGCCTCAAAATAACCAAAATGGATTTGTGTATAGATTTGCGCTTTCTTCTTCTACCTCTTGCATATCTCCGCTTCCTCTTTTCTTCTTACGCTTCCGCCATTTTTACCGTCTTCCTTCTCATTGTCTCCATCAAAGTCCCACTCCACTTAGAACTATCAACCGGTTCAATATTTCGTTTTCAAGCAATAGACTTCTCAGTTACAGTTATGGCATGTTTCTTATGTTTGATCTTCATGTCAACAACGCATTTTTTAATTGCTACTCCCATACTAGCCTTGTGTTTGTCTCCCTGGGAAGATTTTCTTTTTGAACTCCTGAAATTGTGTTTTCTGTGGATATATCATACCCTTAAAGCTGCTCCTACTTTTGACATTCTTTGCATTTTCAATCACGGTCAAAGGGAAGAAACACTAGTTGATCAACACGACCAGTTGGGTGACAGTAATGAACTTTATGACTTAGAAGCGCAAGTTGACGTGGAGTTGAATAGTGAGCTATATGACGAAAAAGCGCAGATTGATGAGGAGTCGAGTAGTGAGCCATATGACGAAGAATCACAAGTTGTTCAGGAGGCCGAAGTTGAGTTGAGTTAACTTTGATTAGAGTCTTGCCATGTGAAGTTGCATTAGCTTCGTATATGATAATGTTGTTTCTTTTTACATAGGTTGGGTGTTTGTAATGTATGTAAATATATATTTTTTTGGTATGCAGTTATCCATAATTTGCATGGTTGTGTGTAATTGTTTGTTAGAATTATAATTCAATTTGAAGTGTTTATTTGAACGAAGTCGTTGCTCGGTTGCTTTTTAGGTAATAACTGTTATTTACTGTCAAATGTTACCTTTTATCTAGATGTGTTTGATCCATTATCGATCAAGGTCCATGGTTCAAATGTACAAGGACAATAGGGAACGGTACTCTGTTTTTGTTATTAAAATAAAATCTAATTAATTCCTTGTTTTTGGAAACATGATTTTCATTTCTATATTGAACTATGTTTTTTTATATATATGTAGTAATTACACACCTAAAGTCATATTTTTTATTTGTATAATTTTAAACTAGTTTTCTTGCAGAATAAAAGTAAAAAATATAAAGTAAAAAATAACTAGATGGTTAAAATGGTAAAACTTTAGTAATCAAATTATGAAATCTTATGACTCTAAGTTAAAAGAAAGTTGATACTTTGGGCCATGGACCTTGAACCCTTACTTCTATTCGAATATTATTGTGTTAGCAACTTTAGCATTTCACCATCAAACTAAAGAATCATACGGGTTGACATCCCTGTCATGTTGATTTCTTCTTCATTTAAGTTGTATCTGTTGCTTGTTTTGGCTTGAACCATGACCCATGAGTCCATGAACTGGATGAAGTCAAATTTATTAACACTATATGACCATGATCCATTATCCTTAAACTCTTCCTTCTTGATGTCCCTACAAATGTCACTGTCATCAAAGATAATTATTCGGCTTCCCTTTCCAATTAGTTTCATTTTAGACCAACTTCCTATTGCATTATATTTAAATTAACTTTGCACTATGAACCATGAGCCAGAATTTATAAACCACCACTCATCCCATGAAGGCATGAACCTTTGAAACAAAAATCGCAAGTGTTCACGAGTTCCCTTTTCCTCTTTTCTTTTCAGACAAAGACTCATTTTGATTGGATCTTTATCATTGTGAAACTATATCGATCATATAGGTTGCAGATTTTTTTTAACAAACATCAGTCAAAATGTAAGACCATATTATGCTAGGGCTATAAGTTACCAATTTTTATTCAAGCTTTTTTATTTTTTATTTTATTTATTTATTTATTTATTTTTGTGCAACGGTGAAAAAATATATTATCTCAAAAACAAGATACATGATAAATTGATAAGCATCCAAATCATTGCTAGTAACATACCACAGCAACTGAAATTGGAGCTAAATCAAACATACAACAAGCTACTCAAAGACCAACATACAAGCAACAAACACAAACAAATAACAGTGAGCAATTCACCAATTCACTTGAACATTCATTTTTGAAAATTCCCTATAGAAGGGCACTCAGTTTTCCATTTAGCTGCCCATCATTTCTGGTAGATCTCAAACATTCTGAGTGGCCATATTTTTGTTTCCTCAATAGTAGGTATCTTTTTATTGTTAACAAGATTATCAATAAGATCATCCTCCTTCTGCCAAAGTAGAAATATATCAGGCATTCTCTTATACTCTTCTATCAATGCAGCATATTGGTTTTGTGAAGTAGGAACGGGACGGCATTCAACATTATATTCTTCTTGCAAACTAGCAATTTTGTTGCTAGTTCTTACTCCTTCCATAGTTACTTTACTGGCCTTCCCTTCCCTTCCCTTTTTCCATCCACAGACTTACCACCCTCTGTTTCCTTTGAAGTTGAAGCTACATCAGCACTAATCTCTTCATTATCTGATAGCACTGAATACTTATTCTTACTAGTGTCCTTGCTACATGTATCAGAAGTATTCCCATTGCTTTCCTTTCTTTTATCACTATCCAGCTTCTTGGCATTGACAGTAACACTAGGCTTCTGTTTTGGTTGATATGCCATCTTAGCAGGTTGATTGTTATGTTTAACATTCTCCTTGTTCTTACTCTGAACCACATTAAACCCATCATTCTGGATTTTCTTTTGATTCAATTACCTCTATTTTTCAATAGACTCCTTTACATTAACTGGTGTTATCTTACAATTAACCTCATCATGTCCAAAAACCTTACCATGCTTACAGGCTGGAGGTTTCCAAGAGTACTCCACCTTGACTTTTTTCATACCAATAGTTATGTTATCCTTATCCCTATACCAGATCACAATTTCATTTAGGAATTCCTTTTCCACACTCATCTCGACTAATACCCTTGCATATCCAAAGCTACCACCAGTTGGGCATAAAGAAGTAGTCACAACAACAACAACAAACCCAATCCCGCCGGGGGCAGTGTATGAGGGAGGTATAATGTAGACAAATCCTATCCCTACCCCGGGATAAACCCGGGAGTAGAGAGACTGCTTCCAATGAGACCTCCGACATAACGAAGTAGTCACAGAATCCATAATTATTGGTTTTCCCAAACAGCTAGCTATAGAACTTAACCCTTTCACAGTCCAAGCTTCCATAGGCACATTCACTAATTTGACCCAAAGAGGAATAGAAGTGGGTTCAGTAACTTCCATATTCACTCGTGAATCCCATTTTTGCACCACCAAAGGTTTGTTCCTGACTAACCATGGACCATTATCAACAATGTAATTCATTCCCTCTTCATTATTGAATTTTAATAAACACATCCCATTCCCATTCCTGACTATTTCCTTCAGTCCCATCTTGCCCCACATTCTAAACAAGTTGTATTTCATTCACCATAAGGCATTTTGTAACCCACAAAAAACCACATAAAGTCAATTTCCATTTCTTACACCCTTCCTGTACTAATTCTTCATCAAAAATCACCCTTTCATTACCATCCTTATCAACTTCAGTGGGAATGAACTCAAGCTTAGTGTCAATTTTTTCTTGTTAATAACAACAGCATAAGAGCTTTTGACAGAACTTTTTGCTACATTTTCCATATTTACCTTAGCTTTAACCATATCATTCTCATTGAAAATTGTAGTAACATCATTCAATTTAATATCTATTAACACAGCATTATCAACACCACTATCAGTATTATTACTTGCAGTTAGCACCGTTAGCATGCACATTATCAACATTCCCTAACACTCTCTTATCTCCACTTCCTCCTTCTTCCAAACCATTGTTCCCGTCATTCAAATTCACACCATTATCAGAACTCACAACATTACTAGCATCAATCTCCTCACTATGAGCCCTAATTCCACCATTATCTTCATTCTCTATACAATCATGAATATCCCCAACTCTAATGAATCGAGTATGAAGGGGTTGCTATATAAGATAGACACTTTCTAAAATCCTTCGGGGTATTCTCTTTCCCAGGTCACAAAGTGTATTATTAAATCTATCCGGAATCTTAATAGTTCGCTTCGATTTCCTTTTTTTATTCGACATACTCAATCAGTATTCAATAATGATTTTAATTTTTCTATACAATGAACATTTTTATTCAAGTTAATACCAATAGCATATACATGAACATTTTTTCGTTGAATTCAACAAACTTTGTATTGGATTGGCCTACAAAACTAATTTGTACAAGGATTTCAGTTTTAATTTAAATCTTGTGTACTCTTTAAACGAGAGAAACCATAAATCAAAATTTTATAAAAATTTCTGAGCTTGAGCTTGAGGCTCGGTGAATACTACTCGAACAAGCTCAAAGTTGATTTGTGTTGATAATTCAAAGACGAACGAAACAAACAAATTCAAACAAACGAAGCGGAAGCTTTATTCGAATACTAAACCAAATTACAAAACCAAATTCAAAGACAAATTCTAATTCGAAGGTACCAAACCCTAATTCAAAAGGTACAAATAATTCTAATGCCAATGATCCCTATTTGTAGGGCAAAACTAACCGTCATAGATTAGTTACCAAATTCAAAACAAACTTGTAGGACAAGTCACACAAATTACCAAATAACCCCTAAAGTTTATGTTACTTTCTAACAATCTCCACCGTGACTTCAACTCCACTCGAAACTTCAAACCAAATGAATCTTTCGTCTTCAAATTTCCAAATTCCAAATTCCAAACGCTAGAGATACTAGCCAAATTCAAAACAAACGATCAATTCCCAAAAACGATCCAAAACAAACCGAACAAATACAAACGCCGATAATCTTCAAAACGAACAATCAAATGTTAACCGACAAATTCAAACTCGGTCAACCACACAAACAAATCGACTCAAACGATCTTCAATAAAGACAACCAAATTCGGACGACCAATCTTCAAAAGCCCGACAAACGAAGATCCAATTTTTCCAACTAACAAATTCCAAACGATCAAAACAAATTCAAACGACTTGAACCAAGTCTTCTAACACCAAATCGATCTTCAAATTCAAATGGTCCACTTATATAATAAGAATTATGACCCAAATATCAAATTCAAATTCTAATGACCCACTTATCAATAAGTATTACGGTCCAACTTCAAACTTATTATCCAAGTATCAAACAAATTCAAGTTAATAAATAACTTGACGAACAGACACTAATAATTCAAACGCCCCAAACATGATACGGATAATAATCCTAATGACCCACTTATTTCGGTAAGAATTACGGTCCCAATTCAAATTAACAAATCCCCAAACGATGAATTTAGACGAGCGTATGCCAACTAAACTAACAACAATCGACCATCTCAAAATACTCCAATAGTCCAGTCGACAAATATCTTCAAACAAAAAACAAAACCAAGAAAACTGAAGTTTCTTGAAATCTAAACGAAAAACCAAAAGCCTAATACTAATTACTAAACCAACGACTACGTGAAAACCAATTTCAAAATAGACTATCCAAAAGCCCAAATTCAAAACAGATTGTAGGCATAAAAAAAACCCAAAAGCTCCACCAAAAGTCCAAAACTATTCGGAGCAAAAACAAAGAACAAAAATCCAAAACCAGCAAAAACTTATTCGAACTTACCAACTTCTCTTGCAACTCAAATCGATTCTTCGAATCAAACGAACCAGATTTTTTTTTTCTTTTTCTTTTTCTTCATCGCTAAAAAAACCTGGCTCTTGATACCACTTGTTGATAATTCAAAGACGAACGAAACAAACAAATTCAAACAAACGAAGCGGAAGCTTTATTCAAATACTAAACCAAATTACAAAACCAAATTCAAAGACAAATTCTAATTCGAAGGTACCAAACCCTAATTCAAAAGGTACAAATAATTCTAATGCCAATGATCCCTATTTATAGGGCAAAACTAACCGTCATAGATTAGTTACCAAATTCAAAACAAACTTGTAGGACAAGTCACACAAATTACCAAATAACCCCTAAAGTTTAAGTCACTTTCTAACAATTTGTGTGACAAAATGACTTAGTTGCACCTTTTCTCAAGCGGGCTTTTTGTAATACTAATAGATAACTACAACTTCTTTGTGATTCAATTTTTTTTTTATGTAAGTATTGATAGCTATGAATCAAATTTTGTTGTAACAAGATGTCAAGATGTATATATGATTATTGTTATTGATATTAGTTTTGCTTGAAAGAAAGAACATTATTCATTGAAATATTGTCAACAGGAAAGAATTCATATAGAGACTTTTGGACCTTGAACCTTGAACCATTGACCTTGAATTATATATGTGATTGCTTTTCACCCATAAGCAGTTAAGCTTAGATACTCTAGCTGGTTTTCTCCTATATAATTGTCAGACGTTTTAATGTTTTTATCATCTTGCACGACATAATTTTGGTATTAATAAACTTTGCGAATTAGAATTGAAGCAGAACTTTACAAATTTAACTTTAGATAATGGAATTAGTCGGTCGGAACACATTTTGAATATAAACATTTGAGTTACACACAAATAGAATAATATATATTTCACTCTCATAAATTTGATTCTATGTAGTTAATTACTGAAAATCAACGATCGGATTCAAGTTAGACTTTAGAACTAAAATTTATAAACTTAACACAAAATAATTAATTAAGCATCATATTGATACCGTACATAAGTAGCACGGAGTACATATATCACCTTCCCTCACTTTCCATGCACATTCCTTTAATATTAGTGGGAGTTAAGTTTTAGAACCTCTAATTTGATGAGCATTGGCCTTAGGACCTTGAACCCCTTTATAACTCAACTATTTAGGCTTCTACATTTATCTACACGTAAGTTAACAATACGCAACACTCACCATACAAAATAATCATAATGTATTTGAATGTTGACATGTACGTTTAGGATACATATATTCGTCGATAATGTACAAGCACTTGGCCGGACACAAATTTGTCAAAAGTCAAAAGACTCAAAACCATCTTTGTTGCTATAAGATATAGCCAATTTACATAACAAATTAAACTAAGGGTGCGTTTGGTTCGCAGTATGTTTTGAAAGGAATTGTAATCTGTCAAAGGAATTGTAATTTGAATGAATTGTAATTCAAAGAGTTGGAATGTGTTGTAATTGTAATGTGTTGGAATTGTAATTGATGTATTCTGTCACTTTGTTTGGTTGGATCTCAACGTAATTGTAATTCAAAAAAGATTAAAAAAAACTTAATAATAATAATAATAATAATAATAATAATAATAATAATAATAATAATAATAATAATAATAATAATAATAATAAATATTAACAATAAATAATATTACTAATAATAATAATATTAATATCAATAATACTTTATTATTATTTTTATTATTATTAAAATAAAAATAATAATTAATAATAATAATATTATTATTATTAAAATAATAATAAAAGAATAATAATATTATTATTAAAATAATAAAAATAATAAAATTATTATTATTATTATATTATTATTAAAATAAATAATAATAATAATAATAATAATAATAATAATAATAATAAAATAATAAAAATAATAATAATAATATTATTATTAAAATAATAAAAATATTATTATTATTATTATTATTATTATTAAAATAATAAAAATAATAAATAATAAAAATAAATATTATTATAATTATTATATAATTATTATATAAATATAATAAAAATAATAAATATTATTATTATAAAAATATTATTATTTTAATATTTATATTAAATATTTATTATAAAATATTATTATTTTTATATTTATATTAAATACTTATTATTATTATTATTATTATTATTATTATTATTATTATTATTATTATTATTATTATTATTATTATATTATTATTATTATTATTATTATTATTATTCTATATTATTATAATAAATATTTATTATTTTTATAATAATTATTATTATTATATAGTTATTATTATAATTTAATATTATTTTATTATTCTTATTATATAAATAATATTATAATAAAAATATTATTTATTATTATATAAATATTATTAATTTAATATTTATATAATAATAATAATAATAATAATAATAATAATAATAATAATAATAATAATTCTGAATTACAACGTAATTCAAAACTTTCCATCCAACATCCTATGTAATCTGAATTTCGTCCTTTGATGTAATTGTAATGGCTGAATTACAATTACAACGCAAACCAAACAGCTTACGTAATGTAATCTGAATTACAATTCCCTCCATTCTGCGAAACAAACAGCCTACGTAATGTAATCAAATTACAATTACATCCAATTACGTCAGATTACGGCGAACCAAACGCCCCCTAATAATCACCAAGAGCCATGGACCATGGACCTTGAACTATCCATGTAATCAACATCTTGGGGTCTTACCATAGTCTGATATCTAAGACTTGATAGTATTATATTCTATTCACATTTATAGCGTTATATATCTATATAACCTTATATTTGATGTTAACGTCATGAATTATATATTACGAGAAGTACGAGTTTATAAAGATTCATATAAAATGATTTTATCTAGATTATAGTTGTACATTATTTTATACTAGTATAAACTTTTTTTCTTTTTGGAATGGCATTTTATATATAATTCTTTGACTAANAAAAAAAAAAAAAAAAAACTAATTTTGCTAACCCAAACTAATGTAAGTTTTAAACAAAACTAAAGTATATTTACCAACTTTTTTTTAATTAATTAGATATTTGACTATTCATAATTACCTCTCTAATTATTTTTACAGATGATTTATATGTCTAAGAACATCCGTAATTTATATATGTAATAATAATGTATTTAGGAAGTTACGATGCAACTACCTCAGCTTGAGGCCCTACCACAGTACCACTTAGTCTTGATAATCCCTTGAAAGTTGAAACTTTTGCTTGAACCTGAACCTTGACCTTTAAATTCTATATAGCCCAACTCTTCTTAGACATATCATTAGATTCTATATAGCCCAACTCTTCTTAGACATATCATTAGATTCTATATAGCCCAACTCTTCTTATACATACCAGAACAACTATATATAGATAGTTTAAATACGTTTCATGATCAGCCACAAAAACAACAACATGGATTTGAACATAGACCTGCGATATCTTCTGCTACCTCTTGCAACTCTAATCATCCCATTTTCTCTTTACGCTTATGCCACTCTCACCATCTTCCTTCTCTTTGTTTCCATCAAAGTCCCTCTCCGTTTACATCTTTCAACCAAATATTTCGTCCATTTTCAAGCAATAGACTTATCAGTTTCAGTGACGGTTTGCTTCTTGTGTTTAATGTTCATGTCAACGCCACACTTTTGGATTGTTAATTCCATTTCAATGTTATGTGTGTCTCCTTGGGAAGATTTACCTTTTGATCTTATAAAATTGTGTTTCTGGTGGTCTTATCAAACCTTGAAAGCTATTCGTATTCTTGAGTTTCTTTGCATTTTCAGCCGCCATTACAGGATCGAAGCACAACTTAATCAGCATGTGGAGTTGAGTTACGAGGCATTTGATGCAGAAGCACAAGTAGATACGGAGGAGTTGAGCTGCGAGACATATGACGAAGAGACACAAATTGATCAAGAAGCCGGATTTGAGTTGATATAGCACAAGATGATACATTAAATTTGCAGTTATGAATATGTTTGATCATCAAGAATTTGATTATTTAATTTAAGTCCTGTATAGCTAGGTGCATTTGCTTTAATATAATTTGCAGTTATGAATATGTTTGATCATCAAGATGGCTCGATGTTTCTAGTTATATCTTCTATGCAGTTACTAATATTGTTGATCTATGTACGTAATGTAATTGACGTGTTGACGGTGTTATATAAATGTAGTATTTGTATAGCTTTTCACTTTCTACCCTATATATCTTCGAAATAGATATTTGAGACCCTCCAATAATTATATAAAACAAATAGATAACGTTTTGAGAATTCGCTCGGATTACTACGTATTATTCTTATTTATATTGCTATATATGGTGCCACGGCTATAACACGTTGTTCCTATNCTTCTTTCATCCCTAGCGCATACAACAGTAGACTGATTGGACTGGAAAAGGGAGATAGGTGTGATACCATATAACACGTTGTTCCTATATGGTGCCACGGCTATAACACATTGTTCTTATTTGGGTGTGTGTTCTTGTTTACAGCTAAAAAAAGCTCTCGACAATTATGATCCATTTACTAAATTAGATCACTAACTACTTGTTCGCACTAAACACCCTTTTCATCGTTAAATACATGTCAATTGAAATATAATTCGAGATCATAAAGAGCCTACTGCGAGTAAAAAGTATCTTTTGTCAAAACAACTCAATATTTTAGCATTGATAAGACAAATTGGTGAAAGACAGTCAGTGGGTTGGAATCTGGTATTCTACGGTTTTTGTTTTATCAATTGTTGGAAGAAATCCAAAGGTTTTAGTGCGAAAACACAAGTAAAAAACTACTCTAACAAAACCTTTACAAAAGGTTATGATCTTTTAATATTGAGTGGCACCAACACACATGCGATATTTACACCCAAACCTTTATTAAACGCAAGCAAAAAAAAAAGTAACTATTATTATTATTATTATTATTATTATTATTATTATTATTATTATTATTATTATTACACATCACTTTATTAGAAAATCATAAGATTTACTAGAACTTAGTGGTAAGCCGAGATACTATCTGGACCCCCACTGTTCTAGCTATAGCAAAACAAATTATTATTATTATTCTTTGTAAATTTTTTTGAAAAAAATTACTCCAGTATTATCTTGTTAATTTTACTATTGATTAAAATAATACTTTTTTTTAGCAATATTAAACTTATCAAACTTGACTTTATTTATTTATTTATCGTGAAAAGGTTGATACTTTGAGCGATGACCTTGAACCCTTATTTCAGATCCATGTAGTTGTTATCACCATCAAATCACAAGCAACTTGGTTGACTTCTCTTTCACTTGGTTTCTTGTTGATTTTCTTTGATGTTAGCTTTTTCACTTAAACCTTGAACCATGACTCATGGATCCGTAACTAAAAGCTAAAGTCAAACTTCATTTATGAGTATAATATCTTCTTTCAGTATTATTATAATCACATCCAACATACTATGTTGAACTATAATAGTACTTCCACCTTTTTATGATTTTTGTAAAGCATCTAATGAAAAAGATCATTTATTTTAAAAAGCATGTGTATTTTTAAATTAATAATTAAATTATTTTACCTGTTTTATATCAAAGAAAGTTAAAGTAAGAATCTGTTATAACATAGGCAGGACCAACTCATTTTATCGTTGTAGTTAGGAAATAGAAATAATTGGTAGATAATGTCCGAATTTTTTGAAACCGCTATCAAGTCTCCAGTTATGTTAAGTTTTGTTTGTAGCCGTGTTATGTTTTTTGAAACATGTTTGACCTGTTAGAAGCAGTGTTAGTAAAATCATAAAGTAGCTAGGCTCTAGGCTTACATTATACTATATCTTGGGATGAGTTAGGCACAAATCTGTATTTTTCCCAAACATAAAAATGTGCACCGATACCGTACTGAACGGGATTCCGATACACGTACCGGTTCTGGTACTCGTTACTGAGAGAACGGTACATATTCGGTTTTGGAGATAAAAATTCGGTTTCTTTTAGTTTGTAAGCATTAGAATTCACATTTTTTTTTTCACAACAGATAAAATATTTTATTAAGAATAAAACAAGAAGCTTGAGAAAAGAAATGTTACATAATATTGTTACAAGCAGTCAAGTAATCATTAATCCAAGCATTACCAGTTAGGACGAAAGTTCACATTTATTCCGCGACTTGCATTTGGAGAAGGAAAAAAAAAAAAATGATTATCTTTGGACCTTCGACCTTGGACACTAGACATGATTGCTTTCCACGCTTTAATTTATATCATCTAGCTAGTTGGATTTTTCCTATCTAGATTGTTAGTGAGATCGATCACTTGGCAACCTTAAACCCTTTTGTAACTCGATCAATCATTTAAGCTACTTTAGAGTTTAGATAACGTACCACACCAATTAATGATATCAGTCAATTTAATTAAAATTCATGATAAAAAAATCTAACTATTTGCAAATAAATTAAATATTTCATAACTGTAAAGACGCAAACAATTAACAAACTGATATTTCGCTTGCAAGATGAAACTATAATTTTTGTTGTCTAGCTAAAACAATATGATTATCATCATATATCCAAAACATAATACATCTTATGACTAAAATATTGGTAGTAGGGTCCGGTTGATTCAACTTAGCAAATAGCTAGAACTAATATATTAAAACTTGCTACTTGAACCTTGAACTCCAAAGATGATCCCAACCTTGTTGTTCTTCCAAACCTAGTTCAACATGTCAACTTCAGCTTTACCTCTCTATTTACACGTAAATTATATGTTAACTTCAAACCTAGGTCTTCAATCAATATAAATACGTACTCCCACATACAAAGACAAACCTCAAATAGCAAAAATGGATTTCTGCATAGATTGGCGCTTTCTTCTGCTACCTCTTGCAAATCTGCGCTTCCTCTTTTCTCCTTACACTTCTGCCGTTTTCACCGTCTTCCTTCTCATTGTTTCCATCAAAGTCCCTCTCCGCCTAGAACTATCAACCGGTTCAATGTTTCGTTTTCAAGCAATAGACTTCTCAATTTCAGTTATGGCATGTTTCTTTTGTTCGATCTTCATGTCAACAACACATTTTTTGATTGCCACTCCCATACTAGCCTTGTGTTTGTCTCCTTGGGAAGATTTTCTTTTTAAACTCCTGAAATTATGTTTTCTATGGTTATATCATACCCTTAAAGCTGCTCCTATTCTTGACATTCGAATGTCACTGTCATCAAAGAATAATTATTCGGCTTCCCTTTACAATTAGTTTCATTTTGCATTATATTTAAACTTTGCACCATGAACCATGAGCCAAATTTTATAAACCACCACTCATACCATGAACCTTGAATCCATTACTTGAAACTTAAATCGCAAGTATTCACGAGTTCTCTTTTCTCTTTTTGTTATTACTAACTTACAAAAATCACATATCACTACTGTTTAATGTTTACGTCAACCAAGTGTTCTTTTCAAACAAAGACTCATTTTGATTGGATCTTAGCTTTGTGAAACTATATCGATCAAATAGCTTATAGAATTTTTCTTAACAAACATCATTCAAAATGTAAGACCATATTATGCTAGGGGTATAAGTTAACAATTTTTATTTAAGTTAATACCAACAGCATGTAAAATGAACGAATTCAGCAAACTTTGTATTGGATTGGCCTACAAAAGTAATTTGTACTTGGAATTCAGTTTCAGTTTAAGTCTTGTCTACTCTTTAAACTAGATAAACCACAAATTAAAAATTTTATGAGCTCGAGCTTGAGGCTCGGTGAACACTACTTAAACAAGCTCAAAGTTGAGTTGCGCGACAAAACGACTCAGTTGCACCTTTTGTCAAGCGGCCTTTTTGCAATGCTAAGAGATAACTACAACTTCTATGTGATTCAATTTTTTTATGTAAGTATTAACAACTATGAATCAAATTTTGTTGTAACAAGATGTCAATATATGAATATTGTTATTGATATTAGTTTTCCTTGAGAAAAAGAACATTATTCATTGAAATATTGTCGACAGGAAAGAATTCATATTGAGACTTTTGGACCTTGGACCATCGGCCTTGAATTATAGACGTGATTGCTTTTTACACTTAAGCTTAGATACTATAATTGTTGACATTTTAATGTTTTTATCATCTTGTACGACATGACATAATACTGGTATTAGTAAACTTTGTGAATTAGAATTGAAGCAAAACTTTACAAATTTAACTTTAGATAATAAAATTAGTTGGCGGGAACACATTTTGATTATAAACATTTGGGTAACACAAATAGAATCTCCAACTATATAAAACAAGGTTTCTTTAAGAAAAGACTCCCCTCAAAACTCCAAGATAATTACACGTGGCATTCTTTTCATCCAATGGACCAGAATCATTTTTGCCTCTATGCATTCAATGCAAACAAAAAACACACACTCAAACACCCAATCGGTAGATCAAATAACATAGTGATCACAGGAATAATGAAACCTTTATTGTAGCCTCCATTCTTTCTCCCCCAAAAAAATAGCCGATCAAAAAATAATCACAAAACCCTAACTAAATATAATCTTCCCCAAATTCGATCCCTAATTCCTTTTCCTGTTCCTCAATAAATCACACTGGAACCTTCCCTTAATTGAATCCCAGTTCCTCAATGAATTATACTTCAAAAAAGCCTTAACCAAGATTTTATTTTCTACATCAATTGGGAAAAACAACGTTCGGATCTTAATTATATGTTTGGTTCTAAATCAAGATCGAAATCCATTTATAATGCAACTAAAACCTTATATATTTTTTGAGGTTTGATTATTGCTTAAAGGTTGTTTGGGATACATACTACTCATTTGATTCTCTGGTTATTATCAATTTGTGGGTATTATCAATTTTTGGTTTTATCAATTTCTCCATATTTGTTCATAGTACCTATAAAAATCAAATTCGTACCTTTATTATTTGAAATGGAATATACATATAAAGACGGTTTATTGATTTTATTTGTTTTTTATTATTGTAGTGTAGAAGTCTGAATATTAACTTGAAAAACTTCCTTCAAAACGGTAAGACTTATCTAAATTGTTTTGTTTCTATTTTTAGAAGCGTAGTGTCAATGAATGGCTTAAATATGATTTTGGGAATTTTGAGGTTCTTGATTGTGTGTAGGATGGAGATGATGAAGCATCATGAGTTGTTTACCGAAAGTGTTTCGTATACTAATCATTGTTGTAAAGGTTAGCTTCTGTAATTTTATTGTAAAATTTTATATTTTGATTATAGGTTGAACAAGTGAAACTCTATTGCCATGATCCATATGCACTGGTATGGGTTTTTTTTATCATTAGTATTGATACTTGAATGAATTATCTCAATTATTGGGCAAGACAAAGTTATTAGATTAACATGATTAACAAATAAAATGGATCTGTTTTTATAGCATACCACCTACTAATGATCTCATGTGACTTTTTTTTTTGAGGTATGTACTCTTATTGTGAAGTTGAATGTATATAATGACCATTATTTTGAATTTACTATCTTTAGAGTAACAAAATCATTGTTTTGTGTCGTTCTATCATTTGTGGGGTTTAAAAAGTTAAAGGTATCAAAATAGACTGTGGGTTGGACAACATATAAGAAAGAGGTAATTCTTTGCGATAAGGAACTTTATAATTGATATAAGCGAAACAGAGAACCATTAATTTCAATGATGCTTCAAGTACTATGTGCAGCAAAATGGTTGAAATTCGTACTAAAACGAGAATTTTCGTTCCTAAAGAAAGTTCAATGATGGGATGTTTGGATGAAACCCGTACACTTGAATATACATTCTAATTGCAAACATGTATTCTAAGTAAGCTGACAATTTTTACCAGTTTTTTACAAATGGTTTGATTCGGTTTGTATACTATGCAAAAAGTATACGTAGAGAGAATAAATAGAGAAAACTTATCTCTGATGCATAAGATTCCAGTTTATCAATAATTGCATTGGTCTTGAAATTGTACTTGACATTTTTAATAATAAAGTTTCAGGGGCACTACTCGTGCAATGGTGGTGCTCGAATGAGTATTGGCAATACATATATTTGTAGTTTCTAAAATGGTAACAATGTACTTTGTATAACATATATAATCGTTGTTTTCTTAGGTAATAGATTTTGAATTTGTGTTTGTGTTTGTAGTAAATGATGGTAAAGGGTCTTTGGAGGGAAGTGAACCTGATGAAACTCGATTCATTAAGATCTAAATAGCTGGTGAGTAATTGATAGACAATGAGGAATTTAAAAATTATTTGTTTATATATTTTGATGTTTTATACGTGATTGGTTATTGATTGACAGAAAGTGATATGCTATAATAGTTTTATGCAATTTACTCGTGTTGTCATATAAAGTTTTTAGTCATATAGACCATATTAAGTATTGGTATAAAGTAAACGAAAAGACCAAAATGTTTGCGGCTCGGCACTCAGCCGAACACTACCATACCGAAAACTATCGAATTTGACCTAAACCTGCTTTCAACAATTACCGAACACACCCTTTGTGGCATTTGCACCTCTAATCAAATTTAATAACTCATGAAAAGACCGATAACCTTTTTTCTCTCAATGAGAGAACCATAATGTAGAATCCACGCTACTATTGCTTGGACAACACCTTGGAACTCAGAATAATATTCGCGAGATAAGTTTAGAAAGTTTTGCCAAGTTGAGCGCCTCATTTAGAAAGCAACTTTGAAAGCACATTTTGCAATGTGTTTATATAGTATTATAGTGTCATATTAGGATTAGTTTGTTAGTTAGAGAGTTTAGTTAATATTGTTAGAGAGTTGGATCTGTTATATTGAGCTACAATTGTGAGGTCGATTGTGTATGCTTGGCCGTTGTTAACTCGAGTTGATATGTGTCACAGGTTAATATATTATTTTTATTCTATTATTAGTCATCTGGTGAGTGGTGAGTATAATCATATTATAATTTTTGTCAATATATACTTCTAGAGGCACTGCCAAATCTATACGAATACTGGGTATATGTTCAGTAATGCACGCTGCCAAATCTATACAAAGACCGGGTATATGTTCAGTAATGCACAATATCGATTGGAACTCCAACAAAGTTTGGAGCAAATTGCACTTCCTGATATAGCATAAGATAAAAGGTATTTTTCATTTTTATCTTTTTTGCTATTGAATTTAGATGTTATTATGCTAATGTGGAGGGATACGTGTGATGGGTAGGAGATATATGTTAGTCATGCATATCAAATATTTATAAGACTTAAGAGATTTAGTAATCATTATACATGTGATCGGAGTCTGTTACTGTAACACTTTTTTCCATTTAAGAAGGTGTTTGTTTCAGATTATTTATTGGGCTTATTAGCTTATGTAGATTTTGAGAAGCTCATAAGCCCATTTTTTGGTCTTATAAGCTTATAAAGTTGACTTATGCCTTTTATAAGCCACAACATCAACTTGATTTGAAAATTAGAATCACTCCCCTGTTTCCATTTTTTTTTCTTATATTGACTTTTTTTCCTAATGCTTTCGATATCGTACACTTTTGTGGTTGCACCAGATGGAACGATGCAGGAACTTATGATGCTAAAACAAAGACGGGACGCCCAAATTAATCAATATAAGGTGGGTCTATACTTGGAACGATCACGGACAACTATATGTAGCCGTATCAAGGGAAAGAGCAAGAAGGCTCTTAAAGTGTTATGTTGTGACTGATAGAATTTTATAATTATAACTATCATATATAATAATTAATATCAAGTAGCACAAAGATGCGAAAGCGTAGGATCACGTNACCGGTCGCTCTCAAGACAATTCTGAGCGAACGGTGCCAATCCTTGAAGTTTTTCCCAGTCAATTTAGCTCTTTCAAGATGGTTTTTGAAGCAGCAAACACGGAGTTTTCGGGTTGAGCCATTTCTACAGAAAGAAAAAGTTCAAACATTAGTATTTTTGATAAGAAAATATTTTCAAGTAAACATAATACCCATGGAAATATTCATATAACCATCTTAGTTTCTTGAAAATCTAGGATCCAACTTTTCATAATTTCACTACGTCAGTTGATCTGCCATATAGAGAATCTTTATAAAAGATGGTAATCTGTCGAACAATAATTGGCAAACAAGTTTTCCAATTCCTAGAAAATTTATGGGATTTACTTCAAGTTGATTCATCAACTTGCTGTGTAAGCATGTTTCATCCCATCTCATGCCGTAAGCTCTAGGTCTCACGCATCAACTTACTTAAGTCGACTAACTTAGAGACTGCAAATTATCCATGTGAGGTCTCACGCTCACTAGGAAATTTGCCTTGTCCTTAATCTTTGGCCTAGGTCTCACGCATACCAAAGAAAAATTCTAAGTGTCCCTTATAGTTAGATGGCATGTGACTTAAATTTTAGGGTATTTAGTTTTTGATGTGTCAAAAACATGTATAAAGATGCATGCACTCATCTTTATGACATAAAATTTTACAAAACAATTTTTATAAATCCAATTCATTAACGCGAGCATGATCATCAAAGATTTAATTGAGGCGTTGAGAAACTTACAACATTGCCTTAAGGTGCTTCGTACAATAATGTTTCAAGATGACACACAGGCGAGCGTAGAGACAGAATGGAGTCTCTCTAAGATCACAATTTAATGCGAAACCAACTTATACCTCACTTTATAGTGTGCCATTGAGCCTTGAAAAGCATTAAAGTACAGTCGCACCAATCAATTAAACGTTTATGAAAGCTCAAAACTTGGTTTCACCATGCATTATTAGTCCAATTAAATTTTTTCTTTTGAAAACTACCCTTGTTATTGCTTACAATTTAATAAACACATAACACGTAGCAAGTAATTTAAAAGAAAACACATAATCAACTAATAAATAAGAAGGTGAAAACACATAGCCGCATGCAAGCTTAATTAGATAAAACCCTAATTAAAACAATTCTAGGTTTAGAATGTGTAACACATAACAAGCAAATTGATTTTAATTATAATTGGAGTCTTCCCCAATTTTAGATCTATCTAATTATCTTGCATATAATAAATAATCCATGACTAACATGCATGTTTCGTCATGGATTCATGCATAACAATTACCATATAGCACATCAATATGTAACAAACCTAGGGTTTCTATCCAATTTTATTAATCAAATTAATCAAAACACAAAACCCTAAAAAACATGTTACAAACCTAGGGTTTTTAATTAATTACTAATCAAATTAATTAATTTAAACCACAAACCCTAATTAGGGCTAATAGATAAATCGACCCCCCCATAAATTAGGGTTAGGGTTTTTTAATTTTTCACAAAATTTAAAGAAAACCCTAGAAAACAATAACATGGTATCTAAAACAATCAAAGATACGTTTTTTATTGGTTTTAGTAAGCAATTACATGTTATACAAGGCTCGTGATGCCACTGTTAGAATTTTATAATTATAACTATCATATATAATAATTAATATCAAGTAGCACAAAGATGCGGAAGCGTAGGATCACGTATAACAAGTAATAGTTAACTAAAACATAAATAGAAAACGTACCGTATGCAATTCTTGATTGGGGATGAACAAGTGATGAACCCTAATTAGGGTTTATGTAGATCAATGTTAAACCCCTTACCTTTTTGTTTAACGATCTCTTAATAACAACAATAGTGTGTTGTTACCTCGTTCTTGTACACACAAATTAAACCGTATTAAGGTTTTGCAAGAAACTACACAAGAAGATTTTTGATTGACAAAAATCGATCCCACAACCCTTGGGAAGGGTGTACGATCGGCCAAAGAGAGAGGAGAAGGAGAAAACAATTTTAGGGATAATTGTGTGTTCAAGAGTTATGAAAAACCAATGACCCTAGGATTGTTTATATAGTGTTTAGGATAACTTGGTCACCAAGCAAGGGAATCCCTCCCCTTTTGTGATTCTCGGCCGACCCAAGCCCCAAGGAGGTTTCTAGAACCTTCTTGGGTTTCCATAATCCTTAAACACATACTTTCCTTATCTTCGTCTAACGGTCGTTAGTCATTTAACGGAAAACACTAACGTCCGTTAAGTACTTGTGTCTAATAATAAATATAAATATACATTTATTATTTTTCCTTAATACTCATTTGCAATGTGTGCAATCCCGAGGTCTCGGGTTCGATTCTAGACATTTACATATAATACATAACCATATTTCCAACACTTCTTTCAACATTTTTTCAAACAATTTTAAAGATTCTTTAGCGTCTCCATGTTGTGCATGTGTAAATATCATTGAGTTCCAACACACAACGTCAGTGTAAAGTGCGGAGTCGAATAGGTTTTGAGCTTCTTGTTTGCTAACACATTTAGCATCTAATAATGTGTTTGTGATGAAAGGGTAGGGGTTTAAACCTGTTTTTAAAATTTGTGTGTGTGATTGGTGACCAATTGGAAGGCTAGCAAGGTTAGTAGCTGCTGTAATTAGTGCCACAAATGTGTTTGTCCGGTTTTTGACATGAAAGTTGAAGTTCGTGAGAGTTTAAGAGCGGTTCCATTTTCTGATACTTGGGTATACCCAAAAAGCAAAGCGTTCCATACAACAATATCTTTTTCAGGTATCTCATCAAACACAAGTCGTGCATCGAATGTGTACGTGGAAGAACACTTTGAGTAGACATAGATCAGAACACAACCAGCAAATATATCTAAAGAGAAAGAGACACCAAATTTGATGATGAATCCGTGAATTTGTTTGTTGAGTTCAAAAGTGACCAATGAAGCTGAAACGCCAAGAATATTTACAAAAATCAACAGGCTCGGGTCAATGTTTTTAAGCCTGTTTCACGGAAAAGATCCAATGCTTCAGAAAGATTTTCATGCCTTGAGTCTCCTTCAATCATTGCATTGTAACCAATCACGTTACAATCTGGAACATTATTAAAGACTCTCCGTGCATCATCAAAAGATCGCTTCATGTCAATTAAACCATTGTTGACAAATTCATCTTTATATAAATTTGTCTTTATAGTATAACCATGTATTTGTCTACCTAACTTTAATACCTCAAGTGAAGCACATGAAGTTAGAACACTAGTACGACAAGCGAACGCATCTGGTTTCCAATTAACCATTTCTAGCCATATCAATAAACAAACTCATAGCCTCACTATCACACGAGTTCTGCATATATCCGAAAATCATCGTTGTCCATGATATAACATTCTTAACTAGCATCAGATCAAAAACCATCCTTCCTGTTCTTATTTTATTATGCTTCACATATAAATCAACAAAACCATATATCGATATATCCATTGATTCTCCTCTTTTTAACACAAAACCATGAATTTGCTTCCACCTTCAACGAACCCAAGAATCGAACACGTGCTTAAAGCACTAGAAAGAACAAATCTATCTGGAACAACATCACTTTCTTTCATTTCACTTAACAGTTCCAAAGAAACTTCACTCCTCCCTACTCTCGCATAACCATCAAAAACCACCTGATCTCCTTTGGAAATTAAATACATTACACGTTTTACTTAAAAAATAATGTTAATGTCTGAAAATATCAAGGTATTTATTTTATGCAGTTGTCCATTGTACTTGTTAAACTTTGTTTTGCTTCAATTCTGGTTGTTATAACGACATGTCTTGTCATAATGGCTATTGTCTTTTTTAATTTTCAACCAACAATCAGTATAACACTTCAGTGCCACCCAGTGCTCTAAGTCACTTGATGAACAATTATTTTTTACGAGTATAAAAGAACTAAAAAAGAATCCAACGCTAAACAAATTAAAAAGACATGTATTTCTTTTAATATAATTGGAAACTAACTAAATAAGACATGTATTTATTGTAATATGATATTGTTCCCCGCAGGCTAAACTTCATTAATCGTCAAATACTTATAGAGTACATATCATAAAAGAACGAACCATGCTCACAACCGGGCTTGGGCCAAATACCTAATACCATCTAATACTCCCCGTAATTCAAGCGGCGAAATCTCGAAAGCTCGAATTGGAGAAGAAGAGTACAATTACAAAAGATAAAAAAACAAAAGACTTTGATAGCACCTAGTCGCAACGACCGGATAAACGTAATCTAAAAACAATTAACTTTTTCTTTACGACGAATGTCGAAACTTATAATAGTGTGTGACGACGCGCCCGACCGATGAAGGCAGCGATTCTGGTATTGCGTTTCTTCGGAATTTATTACGAGTCCACAGCCTCTAACGGCGTCAACTAATTCTTAGCGGTTTGAGAGTTATAAGCAAAACAATGAGCCAATTGCATTTTCTGAAGATGACTGATTGTTACGGCGAGTGATAGCTTGTCACCAAGGCTACAGTTAGCAATTCCGGTATGCTTTTCTTCGAAATTTAATTACGAAGTCATGGCCGCTGACATCACCAGTTAACTCCTTACGATTTGGGAATTATGGCCAAATTAGTGGTTGCAGTTTTTTTTAGTACGGATAAACGGCGGCTAGAGTTTGACGGGGTGGCAATGAGGCGGCAGCTCAAGGTAACTGACAAGATCCAAAGATTAAGTCTAGAGCTCCGATACCATGTAAACTGATATTGTTCCCCATAAGCTAAACTTCATTAATCGTCAAATACTTATAGAGTACATATTATAAAACCTTAACGGACCAAGCCCACAACCGTGCTTGGGCCAAAGACCTAATACCGTCTAATATTTATGTGACACAGGTTTTCGAGACCAGACTCATTTTGAAATAGTTGTGTTTTTTAATGAAAATTTACGTTAGATGACAAACATTTATCATGTTCCCGTGAACCCAGAACCCAGTTGGTTCACCCCTATGTTTGTTATACTCAAATGTTGAAAAGTTTTGACATTTTTAACCCGTGTGTTAAGATTATAAAGCCAAGAAAGAAAATTTCTTCTTTTTCTTAACATGTTACTAAAGTACGTCTAGTTTAACTTTAAATTATATTTAAAATTTTAACAAATTATGCCGGTTATTCAAAAGAAGAATACTTTAATTAAGGGATTAGAATAGTAATTATAATAAGTTAATAACCAAAGTGACTAAATGAAAATATATCATTACCAAAATAGACATCTACATAAAACACGTGACGTTAACAAAAAACTTGATTTATGTATTCGTTTTATCCTTTTGTTAGCAAATAGACATACATTTACATAAAGAAAAATGATTTGTATGCCTAAGACCTAGACCTAAAATTAGACCTAAAGATGTGATTGATGCATTTGAAAAATTAATTGGTGGGAAATGATGAAAGAGAAAAAGTGTATGACACTTGTCAAAAATTGAATGGTGTAGGTCCATTAGTAGGTCTCATTGTTAGGTCTAATTATCATAACTCTTACATAAAAACTTGATTTTTTGGGCTAAGAGTTTCTTCTTCTTCTTCTTCTTCTTCTTCTTCTTCTTCTTCTTCTTCTTCTTCTTCTTCTTCTTCTTCCTCCTCCTCCTCCTCCCGGGTATCTTGGCTCGGGGAGTTTCCAAAAATGTGCCACTAGCTAGATCGAGGCTTGACATATGAGCATTTTAGGCCTAGTATATGGAACCGACGATCCAACCTGACACGTTAGCATTTAATTAGCAACAAAATTCAAGGTTTCGTATTGGCAAGGACTTGATTCTATGTCCAAATATCACATGCCAACAGATGTGATCATGCGGCACTTGATACAACTATATATTCTTATTTTTGAGGATCGTATGATATTGAAATTACTCTCGTTATCCTCTTGCGTCCACAACAAATTAAAGATATGTCTACTAACGTGAAATAGTAGCCGTTCATAGAATAGCAACATGTATATGATTTCAATATGGTTTCTTAAGACAATGTGTTAAGAATATTTACTGGACCATCATATCATCAATATGTATGCATCATATCGAGCACCACTTTATCGATTAAGAAAACATCATATTCTAATCCGATCTGATGATGAATATGAGAAAATCTTAGTGTTCATACATCAAACCAACAACTTTTTGTGAATTATTAAAGCAACAGAAACGTTTTTGAAACCTAGAAAAGTAGATAACACCTTGAGAATCTTTGATTTAGACAATGGCTCATTCAAGTTACCAACCTATTGTTGTGGGTATCTTCTAAGTTCTAACAACCTTTTACATCAATTTTTGGGAGCACACGATTCCTAAACATCCTTAACATATTGAGGAGGCTATGTGTAAGAAGGAACTTTGGTCATGAAAGTCCCATGATAACACTACAACATTTGACACCATTAGAGAGGACTTTTGAGGGCTTTTGGAGAAAGCTTTTGGCGAAGACGGTTTTAGACTGTTGGCGACTACAAGTAGGGCCCACACATTTTCTCACTCCTTAAGCAAACGGGGCCCACCATCTTGTCAAAGGTTTTACGTAATTAATTAACTAATTAATTAATTATAATTAATTAATGAATTATAATAATTAATTAATTAATTACACTTTTGGCGAGAACATATACTTGCCAAAAGTCTAACATGATAAATCTGGTTTAGACTTTTGGCGAAGACAAACCCTCGCCAAAAGTCTAATATGATACATCCATATGGGACTTTTGGCAATGACCCATTTTGCTTAAATTTCCCTTCTTAATGTATTATTTTAGTAAGAACGACCATACATTGTAGTATAATCTTTTTAGAATACATGTACACTGCAAGTGCATTTATATACATCAATAAAGAGATCAAGGAGCTATGCATTGTGCAAGCATGCCCGTGAAAATGAATGTTGAAGTGGGGTTATGAATTATTGCGACGATAAGAATAACATAAAGATGCATATTCATATAGAAAGAAAGTGATAACATATTCTTTGTTCACACGATTGGCACCACTGTAACAACACCTGTAACACATTATTTTGCTTATGCGCACGAACAAGGTCAATGTGTCAATCTTATGTGGATATAGTATGACTTGTGTTGTCCATGCTATCCCTTGCATTCGGTAAACAGGGGTGTTATTGTAATTCTGATTTAGGGAACATATATGTTGTCACACAGATTATTAATAGATTTACATACACCTTATAAACGAAAAACAAAACCGAGGTAGCAAGTAAGGAAGGTTTATGTACACCATGTAACACGCTGTTGAGCACAATATTTTGAGTCTCGCGTCTCTACCTTTTCACTACCAGGGCATACTTGAAATAAAAGATCCTTGCTTCATTGCTAGAACTAACCAATTCATGTAAAAAAATTTCCATGCCATGCACTAGTGAAAATGTATGCAATCGCACGCCCTTGAGATTAACACAACATAAATTAGCTAGCAAGGTCATTGAAACACATTGAAATTAACATAGTTGAAGCTGGCACAGTCCATCCTCTTATTAGACTATGTAAGTTGGCCTAAGCCCGAGTGTGTGCTTGAGGACCATTAGGATTTCTATGCATGTATCCTTATATATATCGTATTAATAAACATATGATCTACTTGGAATTCTATGTTCTAACACCTCTTGCAATGTTTGTAGTTAATAAAGCCATCCCATTAAGTACTACAAGTCTATGAATTTAAGAAATTCTGCTTTCGAAATAACAACTTACAAACAAGTTCGTATGCCCCATACATGTCCCCTTCACAAATTTTTAGCTCTGCTGCTACATTTAGAAAACTCATTGATTATTAAAAGAAAAGCACAAAAAAATAATAATTAAAGGAGAAGAGATAAAGTTCTTGACCATGAAACATGTGAAGCTCAATATATGTTCAGTCTTCAAAAAAAGTATATATGACTATTTGCTGCGTCACATAAGATGATAGATTCTTCAAGTATTATTGTAATCCAAAGAATAAAGGTGTGCATGTGCAAAGTGCGTATTATTTGCAATACAAAGTGTGTTTGGTAATGTAATTAGTTTACGAGTTATGATTTCGCTAAATGTTTATGATGTTTAAGTTCATATTTAACTGTTAGAGTTTTACATTTTGTCTTATAAACATTCATCGTATACTTTTAGTTTATTTATTAATTTTAATAATACAAATATGTTATTAGGTCTTTAGTTTACATGATATCAAGAGCCATGATTTAAAAGTAATCAAATTGCAAAAACAGGATGAAGAATTATATCGAGTGGAGGCTTGAACTTCAATCGGACGTAGCATCACTTTTTGAAATTGTGGCATGTATTTTTTGTGATTTGAAAGATTTGCTTTTATTTGACACTAGCAAAAACAAGATTGGCCATAGCAACTATAAAGTCAGGTTAAAATTCTCGCATGTATGTTGAATTGAATTTGCTTGTTACGCAATCTGGTTAATTTGTTTTATATCTAGAGCAAGACTATTTGGATTAAAAAGTAATCAAACTGCAAAATCAGACTGTTGTTTTACACATTCTTAGGTATCTTCACGTACTTAGTTTCAAACACTTTTGTTTCCTTCTACGTCTGCCTTGGACCTACATGCTTATTGTGATTCTGATTGGGCTGGTGATTCTGTTTATCGCAATTCAACTACTGGATTTTGTATATTTTTTGGCGATTCTCTTATTTCATGGAAGAGTAAGAAACAAGATGTTATTTCTAAATCTTCCAAGCCATGCCAATGACTACTAGTGAGATTGTTTGGTTACGTTGGTAGCTTGCACAAATGGGTGTTCGTACAAGCCAAATTACTATGTTACATTGTGATAATCATAGTGCAATTCAGATTGCGCGTAACTTGGTGTTTCATGAACACACTAAACATATTAAAATAGATTGTCATTTCACCCGTCACCATCTTCAAACTGGGACTATCTCTCTACCGTTTGTTCCTTCTGCTTCACAGATTGCAGATGTATTTACTATACCAAGCCACATTCTAGATCAGGTTTTCATTTATGACAAACTCTCAATATTTCTCGCTGCTGCATTGTGAGTTTGAAGGGAGATGTTAGCATATTAGCCCATTTAGCTGTTAGGGTTTACCCTTTGTTTGTCTTATAAATACTCATTGTATGCTCTTCGTTTATTTATCAACTCAATAATACGAATCTGTTATTCGGTCTTTAGTTTCTACTAAGTAATGTCTTATTCGAAAACAATATGAACCTTCAATTCATAAGCAGTGACATAATATAAAGTAAAAATTCGAATTTGCTCTTAAAGGCGATGAGTCAATGTGGCCAATCATTAAGAAATATATTCCAATACAATTATAGACTTAAATATATGCTTGATCAATACTAACAGTAAAACGGTTGATATATAAAAACTGGAATTTGGCAATGTGTTACATTATGAGGAACTTATTCCCATATTGAAGACAAAGAAAAATTCTTTATGTTCTTGATACTTGTTCTATGGTGCATATGAATCGAAAAGGGCCCATAAGAAATAAGGTCTATGTGTCGATGCATTGTATGCTGATGTGGCATCCATGTCACCAATAAGTGGGTCCATCCATGTGAAAAAGAAACAGAGATAATAGCATTTTGTTCAAATAATGCATGAAGGAATCATGCAAAGATGGGCATTTTTGGAAGTTTGATCCTAGAAACATATGGACTTCCCATACCCCTTAATACCTTATTAAACAAAATAATAATAATAATAATAATAATAATAATAATAATAATAATAATAAGAAGAAGAAGAAGAAGAAGAAGAAGAAGAAGAAGAAGAAAATGAAAAACATGTCCAATTCCGTCTGAACAAGATTGCAAGGAAGTGCAATGCATACAGATCTGATAAGTACAAGAATCAATATCAAGAAACGTAGAAGTCGTGGCCTCTACGGCGGAAGGGCTTTATTTTTTTTTTATTTTTTTATTATTATTATTTTTTTTTGTGACGTAAAGCTCTCGAATGGAGTTTATTCGAGGCTTAAAGTCTTTACGTTAAAAAGGGATAAATTCTCTTACGTCGTAAAGACGATGATTCCAAAATGTTCCTTTTATTGCTTAATTCGTTTTTTACTATAATTGATTTATTTTTCCTGCAAGTTTTATAAGCCTATAAATAGGGCTTATTATATATCATTGTAATGAATATCTTAATTGGGTCATTAATATAATTGAGTTTTTACTCATGTTAGGGTTTTATTCACTAAATGTTTATCTTCGTTATCAATCCTTGAATTAGGATTATCAAAATTCGCCTCCGTGTACTGAGTCAAAAACATACCCTTACCGATCAAATGGATATATAACAATATAATATTAACTATATGTGTGAATCATTACCAAATAGTTAATAAAAATTCTCAAAAAAACAAGTGTGCTTCTTTATAAGTGAGGATTTTTTTCAAAAGTCACATACCGGGGAGGTTTACGTAAAACATTATTGAGATCTTTTGGAATCCAATTCCAGTAAGATTACTGGAAATACAATACTGTATCAGTATACTACATGATTTAAACAAAGAAATTATTAATATCTCACTTTCGGAATTCAAGTATAAGAAGATTAATCTTTTCATTATTAATTTCATATATACTCAAAATATAACCACATAATGCATTATGTACAATGCTTTTAAAGCATGATTTGAGTAAATATTAAATTTTCAAGTTTTAGTTGCTAGATATGAAATTGCCTCATTGTAAAATGTAACAATATTCGATGAAAAAATATAAAGAAAAAAAATCCTAGAAAGACCTAAAATACATAATTAATATCAAACTTGTTTAGGGTTGAAAAGTAATGCTGTAAAAATTCAATACTTCCCTGCTAGATTAAGGGGGTGTTTACTTTTCTTTTAGTGGAGAGAAAAGTGGGCCCAAAACTTTTAATGAGTCTTAGGTTATGTTTGACAAAAGTAGCTGTGAGCAGTAGCAGTGAGCAGTAGCTGTGAGCTGTGAGTAGTAGTTGTGAGCTGTAGCCACAGCTCACCGCTCACCGCTTACAGCTTCATAAAGAAACATTGGAAAAATGAGATTTCCTAAAATATAGCAAAGCTCACAGCTCTCATGCCAAACGAACACTAAAAATCAAAAAGCTCATTGCTCACCGCTCATCGCCCCAAAAAGCTCCGCGCCAAACATAGCCTTAATTGGGAGAGACATTAAAAATTGTCTGTCTCCAATAAGTGACTAATATAGAACCTACTATAGAATCACTTAATTTAGTAAACACCCTCTAAGAGTCTCATCATGTTTTATTATGCAACCCTATTAATTTATTCATAGCAGGGTATTCGCGCAATTGCGTCAATTGGTACCTAGTAATATCATTTTTCGGTGAACAACTCTTTTGAATTTATGCTTTCCTGACAATGACTTTACGGAAACCGATAATTTTAGGTTTGAGTAACTTTAAGTAATATCAAACTAATTCTTAATATACATATTTTAGAGTACACGCCCGATGTTGAAGCAATTTAGAAGCGTTAGTTGGTAATATTATAGAAGTATGGGGTCAAATTATGTCGCGAATAGGTAAAATAGAATGTGGTTTCATTATATTTATACGATATAAAATCTACACATCCTAATCTATAAATACCATTTTTTTTTCATAAATAGTTGCACCATCGAGTTTTAAAAAGTA
Organism: Artemisia annua; assembly: GCA_014162995.1. NCBI lineage: Eukaryota > Viridiplantae > Streptophyta > Magnoliopsida > Asterales > Asteraceae > Artemisia > Artemisia annua. The sequence continues at coordinate 144,168 of LBNU01016201.1, forward strand.
TTTGCATAATGTTAAAATAAATGTACTACTCTTAGTCTATTTATTTTGTTCATGTTGAGGAAAATTGTATAAATGGTTAGTTAAATGATTTTCTATAATGCTAAGATTAATGATTGTGTTATGTTGGTTGAAAACAAAATTTATTAGATGAGCCATGGGTATATTGTTAATGGGATTACAAATCCATAACTGAAATAACCAGTTAAGTATCTTCAAAATTTACATTGGGATTTTCAGTTTATATTGTAGTTATATTACTTCTACAACGCCTCCTAACTCACTATATTCATTTCTTATAATTTGCATGCCTCTTCTAGTTTCCTCTTCAATGATTACTTTTCGTATTCATAACATGATATTAATCCGCAATGTGGTTCATCAGGTTTATTTATATATGCATGATCCTCGGGAGCAACATCTAGCAGCTCTCAAGCGGATTCTACGTTATGTTCAGGGTACTCTTGACTATGGACTTCAGCTGTTTTCTGCATCTCCTCTTTTCCTGGTTGGTTATTCCGATGCAGATTAGGCAGGTTGCCCTACTACATGTTGATCTACATCCGGGTACTGTGTGTTTCTTGGAACAACTTATTATCTTGATCCTCCAAGCGACACGCTACTCTCTCTCATTGTAGTGCGAAAACTGAGTATCGTGGTGTTGCTAATGTTGTTGTCGAGACTGCTTGGCTATGTAACTTATTATGTGAGCTAAATTCCCATTGCAGCGTGCTACATTGGTTTACTGTGATAATGCGAGGGTTGTGTATATGTTTTCCAATCCCATGCAACATCAGCGCACAAAGCACATTATTATTGACATACATTTTGTTCGCGACCAAATAGCGACAGGTCTTGTTCGTGTTCTTCATGTTCCTTCTCGTTATCAGTTTACAGATATCTTAACCAAAGGCCTTCCATATGTGTTATTTGATGATTTTCGATCCCATTTGAGTATTTGTCCTTCTCCATCTCCAACTAAGGGGGCTGAGACATATTTCATATTATATATATTAGGCCATGTATTTATTTGGTATCGGGTCTAGCCAATTTGTATTATGTATTGTGTATTTATTCTCTTTGTGTATTCATTTGAGATATACGGGAATAATATAATTCTATGGTTAGTAGTAAAAGAATACAAGATACTTTAACTTGGAGCTCGATCTTTAAAAGAAGGAAAAACTACTGTATAACATGTTTAAGCAAAATTATAATTTGCCTGTTTAATCTTTATATAGAATATATGCTATGAAGGTTTTAAAATTGATAGGAAAAATTCAATATGTTTTCTTAGTACAAGGATTGTTTTATTACATGTCAATCCACTTTATGGAATCATTTTTCAAGTATATATACCATAGAGGCTCAGTTATAAAATATTACAAACTCAACATACATACAATACATCTTCCCTATTGATCAAGGTTAGTAATTGTTATTTTCTCTAAAAAGAACATGCTAGTTATCATTCTACTACTATATCAATCTTCATTTGATAAAAGAATAACACATAACGACCAAAATTTCATTGTTTATACAAAAAACTTATTTTGTGTGTTTTCAGCTCTTAAAACCAAACGTAAGAGAAAATGAGCAGTGGAGATTGGATGTGTGGTGCATGCCAACATTCAAACTTCAAGAAGCGCGACGTCTGTCAAATATGTCAGTGTCCCAAATTTGCGACACCTAGTGAGATTTCAACGTATACAAACAAAACTAAGGTGTTGGCCGGTGACTGGTATTGTTGTTGCGAGGCACACAATTTTGCCAACCGGACCGAGTGTTATAAATGTGGCACACACAAAGAATATATCATGATGATGGCATACACGTCTTCTAGTTATAATCCGTACAATGCTAGCATGCTTCCAGGAGGGAAAGTTGGTGATTGGATGTGTAACAGGTACTACGTGAAGCATTGTTAAGATCAATAATAACAGACAAACTTTTATGTCGTGGTTCTTACTCATATGATGTTTATTTTCATGGTTTTCAATAGGTGCCAGGGACATAACTTTGCAAGTAAGGTGGAATGCTATAAATGTAAATCACCAAGGGAATAGGAGTATATGAATTAAGTTGTATGGAAATTTACTTTTGTGCTCCAAGAAATGCTACTTCTGTTTTCTTGTTTTTCCCTCAACAATTAAAGAAATAAACTTAGAATTACCTTATCTTTAGAATTTTCCAACATGTGTGGGTTGCCGGATTGTTCACTATTGGTATGTGAGTTTGCCTCTCTAAAAAATGTGATCACCCCCATTGACTAACAATACATCTGTTTAAGATTATGTACATCAAGAAATTATCATAAGAGATAGTATAGTTTAATGGCATCACACCATAATATAAATGTTATTACTAAACTCAAACTCTAACAACCTGCATGTTGATTTCAGTGTGGGTTTACTTAACTTAATAGATCGAGAAAAGTAAATTGATGTCACCTATATAGTTGCCTAGTTTGGGCTTCTTATATTCTTGTTGGGTTTTAAGCCTTGGTTGGTTAACTAAAAGCCTAAAAAGGAATTAACCCTCCAAGTTATCACATGATTTTTATGAGTAAGATCAAATAGGTAATTAAATCCCTAAAATAAAACTCCCACACTACGAGCTCTACTTCTTCATGCCCTCGTTTGGAAATTCTTGTAACATATATATATGATGTGTATACTTGTTGCCCATCTTCTAAATGACGATTTTACCATGGCGTATCAAGTAACTTCCAAAAGTATGTACAACTCTTTTGGCATCTCTTTGGCATGAGAACTAGTAAAGACAAAATGAGTCGAGGTAAACAGTATATATAGTAGTAAAAGAAACACTCGCATATACCAATTATAGAAGATTCAAGAATAGGTTTATAAATTATAATTGTTGAAAATGTTTATGTTTTATTTCAATTATATTGTAATTTCAGTTCATGTCTATGTTGCATGCAAAATGTCCTAAACCTGATACCTCTTCATAGTCTCAAGATATTTAATGCATGTGTTATGTGAAACAATTACAAATCTTAAAATGTTTGTACCATAGTCAAAATAGGTTTATTTACACAAAAGATTTATAAAATATTGATGTGGCATATTAAATTTTTAAGAGTGAATAGTTATTCTCAAGATACAAACAGTTTATCCATTTCAAATTTCTTTTATTATTTTTTTTTTTTTAAATATAGCCATTTTTAACTATTTTCTATTTCTTAATCTTATTTTAAAACCGTGAGGAATTATTTAATACATCCAAAGCCATTGTTTTTACAACGGAAAGGTTTTACATGCATGTCACTTTATCTCACAAAATCTATATGTAACAACCAATTTTTACAATAATAGCTTTAAGTATATTTTAAAGCTTGCAAGTTAAATTATGTTATGTTATAAGGTCCACTCCTTTTCTTTGTAATATAGTTCGACTAACATGGGCTAACTTGCCTAACATCGAAATTTCATAGACGTGGCAAAACATGTGGGTCAGGTCGGGTCGGGTCACGGGTCTAGATGGGTTTGGGTTTAAATGGGTTCGGGTCTAGATGAGCCTTTTACAAACTTGGGTCTTAATGGTCCGGGTATGGATGAGTTGGGTATGGGTCAATTTGAGTTTTCGTCATTGTCAAAAGAAAAAAAAAATGTTTTTTTTAGTAAAGTATGAAAAAAATGAAGAAAAAACAAATATTAAAAAAAAATTGATCCGCTAGACCCCCTAAACCCATTGGGTAATTAGGGATTATGTTAGTTACAATTTTTTTTGTAGCCAACTCCCTACAATTTTGTGCTACATTTTGTGGGTCCTTGAGTCCATTTGTGAGTCATTGAGTCATTTTTGTGGGTCCCTGAATCCTTTCTTGCATAATTTTAGTGGAGGATTATAACCAATTGGCTACAATAATTGTAGCAAGATATCCCCGAGTAATTATTATATAATTTTCATTTTCTATCAAATCTATACTATTTAAGGATACCTAACTAGACCTAACCACTAATAGAGATTTACCCAACTATACACATGTTTATCCAATGAGTCTCAAATTGTCACCTCTAAAATTTCTATAATAATATTACTATGACATTACTTTGTCATCACGAAAGAACCATAAAACCCATTTCATCTCTATCCCACATCCCACACTCAAGAAAAGGCAAGCATAATTAAGGCTTTGATTACTACCTAGTTTTAAGCAAGATTAAGTTAAGGAACAATCATGCCAAGTGTTTGGGACTCGAAATCTATCATTCCCACGAATCAATTTGAGGTAAGAATCGTCACCAAGTCCTTAAATTCGTATTTAGATGGTACCCATCATGAGGTTATGCCTAAAATTCATGTTATGATATTATAAATGGGGTTTTGGTGACATTTATACTAATATGACAAGTTATGATTTTTATTAATCATGTTCTAATGACATGTGAAGTGATGGGTATCTTAGTATGATGTTAAAACACCATTTTGTGGTGTCAGATTTTTGAGAAGTAAAATCATGTTCATAGTTATCCGTGAAACCAAAAGCTCCCTTATGTTCTAGTTAATTCCAAACTTTAGCTTCTGAAAGCTTAGCTATGTTCTAAGTGAACTTTGATGTTAAGATATGTTAGGTGATAAAAGTAAGTCGGGAACCTTTCGGGAGCTCGGGAAGGCTTATTAATTTATAAGGTGAGTAATGTAGTTTAAGAGTAAATAGGGTCATGTGCCCATAAGATATGTTATATACTTCGTGATATTCATGATTATATTACAATGAGTGATTAATTCTTTAACTTGTGCTACGAGTTCATGTTACGCAAGTTCGCGTTTATGTTCATACGTACGTCATACGATAATCATTTTACTAGTTATGTGATATATGCTCATGAAAACTCGAGTAATCCTAAATTCAGCCCACGATGACCCGTGTGGTCATATTATATAAATTTGGCATCATGTTGACCCATGCGGTCGTATTATATAAGTCCCGTATTATGATGACCCGTGAGGTCTTATTCAGTATTATGTTGACCTGTGAGGTCATATTCAATATTATGTTGACCAGTAAGGTCATATCCAGTATTATGTTGACATGTGAGGTCATATTAGGTATTCAGTTGACCTAAGTGGTCATACAAACATATTATATACTCATGTTGATTATAGTGGCCAAATTCATGTATATCATGTATTTTGTTGACCCGAGTGGTCATACAGACAGATTATGTGCTCATGTTAACTATAGTGGCCAAATAAATGTATATCATGTATCCACGTTGACCCGCGTGATCATACAATTAGATTATACCCATATGTTCCTAGAATGAAACTCAGATAGCCTTCGTGGTTAGTTAGTGCATATTTTGCACTTATGTTCCGATAATGGAACTAACATAGCCCTAGTGGCTAGTTAGCGCATATTTGGAACTTATGTTAGCCATCGTGGCCAGTTAGTGCATATTTGGCACTTATGTTCCGAGAATGGAACTCAGATGGCCCTCGTGGCCAGTTAGTGCGTAAGTGGTATATATGTTTCGTAAATGAAACCTTGCTTCCTACGGTGTACTCATGCGAGATGACACTAATGATTATCCATGTGAAACACATTTAATGTGTCATGACCTCCTATGAGGAATATGATGATTATGATGACGTATACAACATATAAGTGCTTAACTAGCACTTCCCACCCAAGTTATGGTTATAGTATGCGAAGCAACGATATAAAATATTGATGTGGCATATTAAATTTTTAAGAGTGAATAGTTATTCTCAAGATACAAACAGTTTATCCATTTCAAATTTCTTTTATTTTTTTATTATTTTTTTTTTAAATATAGCCATTTTTAACTATTTTCTATTTCTTAATCTTATTTTGAAACCGTGAGGAATTATTTAATACATCCAAAGCCATTGTTTTTACAACGGAAAGGTTTTACATGCATGTCACTTTATCTCACAAAATCTATATGTAACAACCAATTTTTACAATAATAGCTTTAAGTATATTTTAAAGCTTGCAAGTGAAATTATGTTATGTTATAAGGTCCACTCCTTTTCTTTGTAATATAGTTCGACTAACATGGGCTAACTTGCCTAACCTCGAAATTTCATAGACGTGGCAAAACATGTGGGTCAGGTCGGGTCTTGTCACAGGTCTAGATGGGTTTGGGTTTAAATGGGTTCGGGTCTAGATGGGCCTTTTACAAACTTGGGTCTAAATGGTCCGGGTCTGGATGAGTTGGGTATGGGTCAATTTGAGTTTTCTGTCATTGTCAAAAAAAAAATGTTTTTTTCAGTAAAGTATGAAAAAAATGAAGAAAAAACAAATATTAAAAGAAAATTGATCCGCTAGACCCCCTAAACCCATTGGGTAATTAGGGATTATGTTAGTTACAATTTTTTTTGTAGCCAACTCCCTACAATTTTGTGCTACATTTTGTGGGTCCCTGAGTCCATTTGTGAGTCATTGAGTCATTTTTGTGGGTCCCTGAATCCTTTCTTACATAATTTTAGTAGAGGATTGTAGCCAATTGGCTACAATAATTGTAGCAAGATATCCCCGGGTAAATATTATATAATTTTCATTTTCTATGAAATCTATACTATTTAAGGATACCTAACTAGACCTAACCACTAATAGAGATTTACCCAACTATACACATGTTTATCCAATGGGTCTCAAATTGTCACCTCTAAAATTTCTATAATAATATTACTATGACATTACTTTGTCATCAGGAAAGAACCATAAAACCCATTTCATCTCTATCCCACATCCCACACTCAAGAAAAGGCAAGCATAATTAAGGCTTTGATTACTACCTAGTTTTAAGCAAGATTAAGCTAAGGAACAATCATGCCAAGTGTTTGGGACTCGAAATCTATCATTCCCACGAATCAATTTGAGGTATGAATCGTCACCAAGTCCCTAAATTCGTATTTAGATGGTACCCATCATGAGGTTATGCCTAAAATTCATGTTATGATATTATAAATGGGGTTTTGGTGACATTTATACTAATATGACAAGTTGTGATTTTTATTAATCATGTTCTAATGACATGTGAAGTGATGGGTATCTTAGTATGATGTTAAAACACCATTTTGTGGTGTGAGATTTTTGAAAAGTAAAATCATGTTCATAGTTATCCGTGAAACCAAAAGCTCCCTTATGTTCTAGTTAATTCCAAACTTTAGCTTCTGAAAGCTTAGCTATGTTCTAAGTGAACGTTGATGTTAAGATATGTTAGGTGATAAAAGTAAGTCGGGAACCTTTCGGGAGCTCGGGAAGGCTTATTAATTTATAATGTGAGTAATGTAGTTTAAGAGTAAATAGGGTCATGTGCCCATAAGATATGTTATATACTTCGTGATATTCATGATTATATTACAATGAGTGATTAATTCTTTAACTTGTGCTACGAGTTCATGTTACGCAAGTTCGCGTTTATGTTCATACGTACGTCATACGATAATCATTTTACTAGTTATGTGATATATGCTCATGAAAACTCGAGTAATCCTAAATTCAGCCCACGATGACCCGTGTGGTCATATTATATAAATTTGGCATCATGTTGACCCATGCGGTCGTATTATATAAGTCCCGTATTATGATGACCCGTGAGGTCTTATTCAGTATTATGTTGACCTGTGAGGTCATATTCAATATTATGTTGACCAGTAAGGTCATATCCAGTATTATGTTGACATGTGAGGTCATATTAGGTATTCAGTTGACCTAAGTGGTCATACAAACATATTATATACTCATATTGATTATAGTGGCCAAATTCATGTATATCATGTATTTTGTTGACCCGAGTGGTCATACAGACAGATTATATGCTCATGTTAACTATAGTGGCCAAATAAATGTATATCATATATCCTCGTTGACCCGCGTGATCATACAATTAGATTATACCCATATGTTCCTAGAATGAAACTCAGATAGCCTTCGTGGTTAGTTAGTGCATATTTTGCACTTATGTTCCGAGAATGGAACTAACATAGCCCTAGTGGCTAGTTAGCGCATATTTGGAACTTATGTTAGCCATCGTGGCCAGTTAGTGCATCTTTGGCACTTATGTTCCGAGAATGGAACTCAGATGGCCCTCGTGGCCAGTTAGTGCGTAAGTGGTATATATGTTTCGTAAATGAAACCTTGCTTCCTACGGTGTACTCATGCGAGATGACACTAATGATTATCCATGTGAAACACATTTAATGTGTCATGACCTCCTATGAGGAATATGATGATTATGATGACGTATACAACATATAAGTGCTTAACTAGCACTTCCCACCCAAGTTATGGTTATAGTATGCGAAGCAACGATTATGCACGATATTAACTTATGATTTCAGTTCATACTACATTCCTCACTAAGCTTTATACTTATGTTGGTGCGTTTCACGTTTTGATGTAGGTGAGCTAAGCAATCCTAAGTTTAAGGGCAAGGACTTAGCTGGTTAGCTATTGGTGGTGCTCGGTAGAGCAATTCTCTAACCCTTCTCTAAATACTAGTTAATGCCCTTAAGCCTTTTTTAGTGTCGTTTGTTTAAAAGCGCAAAAATTATATGTTAAAAGTTTAGTACTTATTTGTTACTATTTTGATAAAAGGGTGTTTGGCATTATCTTGTTTTGACCAGTTTTGACTTTATATAGGTCCAAGTGTATTTAAAATACAATGTTCAGTTTGTTATGTCATGAAAATACTTTGGTACAAGTTTGGTCAATTTGTAGTTTGCGAAATTTTGTTTGTGCAGAAAATGTAGAAATATGCAGACTTGTTCTGCTCGTGTAGTGGATACGGTGTATCACTAAACGGGGATACGACGTATCGACCCAAAAGAAGGAAAAAAAATAGTACTATCATTTCATTGCGCTCCTGAACTTTTGATTGACGAGGATTTATAGTCACATATCATTAAACGAACTAAACTCTTTGTTCACATCTTAAAAACGTTTGGTAGAGAGAATTCAGATAAATGAAATGAATGAGATAATAGAAATTCAAATAAATGAAATCACTAGAGAATTCTACTGAATTCTCGTGTTTGGTAACAAACAGATTAAAAAAAAATTAAAAAATCCTTGAAATAATTTACTTAGCATCCCACTTGCGGCAAATAGCATAAAAGAAGATAACACTAAAATCTGGAAAAGTGAGTAAAAAAAAGTTAAAAGAATATTCCAAAACAAAAGCAGCGGCTATTTGCCGCATATCACATGACTATATGACGAAGATTCTTGAATTATTGTTGAGGTAGGAACAAATGACTCCATTATTCTTTTAAGCCTTCAGAGGCATTTCAACGTATGTCTTCTTGTCATTTTACAATATTATAATTCAAACTAAGAAAATATTTAAAATATTCTTGTACTAAAAAAATTGCGCCAATGTTTGTTATAAAAATGAGATTATATTTAGAATTTTGCATTTTAAATATTATTTTAGATATTATAATATTAGAGAGCACGTTGCCGTTATCTACCACACGCCATTGAGCTTTTTTGGCAATAACGGCGCCGCCATTCTGCACACATCACTGGCGTACGCTCGCAGTTTGGCTCCTCGTCGGGCTATTCGCGGGCGTTGTCGGCTTTTATTTTTTATTTTTATTTTTTTTCCTTCTTCTTCTTCTTTCTTTTTGAGTGAGTGAGTTATTTTTGGTGATGTGCTATGGGACTTATGTGCATCAATAACAGTTATAGCTAAAGAGAGTGCCTTAGTTATATTATTAGATGGACTTTGATGTGGCACACTAATAACAGTTATTGATACACCACTGCACCTAGCACTCTTATTAATAACAAAACCGATAAAACCGACCGAACCTATAAACCGAACTGACCCGACAGCCATTCGATTTGGTCTCAGTTTCATGTTTTTCCTATTTTTGGTATTGGGTCGGTTTGGTTCGGTTCAGCCTAAAACCGACAAAAGCACACCTAAACCGAACCGAACCGTCCATATTAGGTTCGGTTTCGGTTCATGTTTTCACGAAATTGGTTTCGGGTCAGTTTGGTTTTTGTCGGCTCAGTTCAGTTTTGGACCTTTGCTCAGCCCTAGTTACATATAACAAAAGTAGAGTACATATATTAAAGAATGATTAAAAAAAAATCGGAAGTGGAACAATTATATTTTTAATGTAATGAATAGTATAGCACGAAATTTGATGCTTTCTCATGCTTACTATTCATAACAATAAGATAGTACAGTGTTTTAGTATTAACATTGNTCTCTCTACACTATTTTTGTACTAAAAGGTACAATTACCCTTTTATACAATAGCGAAGCAAACTATGTCATATTGAGGTAAAACCACGTAGTATTAGTCACACAAAAACGACATCGTTTTTAGGCCCAATTACTTTACTCATCTCTCTTATGCAAACTACGTCGTTTAGATATGAAACGTTGTAGTTTTGGTTTTTACTTATATGCCTGCTTCAAACTAAACTATGTCGTTTAGGTACCGACCTTCTCTCTTCCCTCCAACTGGATTTGATTTCTATGGTGTGAGGACCATCAATTTCTTTACACAACCTCAGATCATCACCAACCTTAGATAAACGTACACTATCTCATAAACTCAATCTTTTTCTTTAGCTATACACACACTGCATGTGTTGGTTTGATTTAGATCTGAAGAAGTGGTACCAGGTAATCTCATTCTATCAATCCTTAATCGTTTGATGAGATCTTGGTATAAATCTATTAATTTTGGAACTTCAAAATTGCAGGTTGTATTTTGATGGCTTTTATTGAAGATTTGGGGGAAGAGATCGATCGGAAGATTTTGCAAAAGAAAACTTGAAATGTTTTGTAAGTATCCTAGTCGAATTTTTGTTTCTTCTTTATTATTTTTAATCTTACAATTTAATTAAGATTTTTATTTTTAGATGAATTTCCCTACTGACCTAATATCCAAAACCATACTCTCTCCGTTCCATATTAAATGTTCTGTTTGACTTTTTAAAGTCTTTATTTCTCAACTTTGATCTTAAAATTTTTTGTTTATGTAATATAATACTTGATACAAAATATATAAATGGATTAAGTTTTAAATGTATTTTCATTGCGTATAATTTTTATCAAATACTGTATAACACAAGTAAAAATATTTAAGGTCAAAATTGATAAAGAAAGACTTGAAAAGTCAAACCTTGATGTTTAATTTGGGACGGAGGGAGTACATGACAGAGGGAGTATTTTGTACTCCCTCCGTCCCAAATTTATTGTCCACTATTGACTTTTTTAGTCTTTCTTCTTCAACTTTGACCTTAAATATTATTGTAGGTGTTATATAATATTTGATGCAAAATATATAAATGAACTGGGTTTTAAGTGTACTTTTCAATGATATAATTTTTCATCAAGTATTATATAATAAGAAAAATATATTTATGGTCAAAGTTGAACCAGTTTGACTTTGAAAATTCAAACTGGACAATAATTTTGGGACGGAAGGAGTAATAATTTGTTAGATGAGTTGAGTTTGATTATGGGTTTGACCAATCTTTTGATTTTTTTCGTGGTACATGATTTGTATTTATATTTTGCATCACTCTTTTGTTTCACGAAAGCAGATAAGTTAGGATTTTGGTTTTCAATAGAGGACGTAACCAAAATATCAGGATACCATGTGTTAGACAAGGTACTTATGCTTATGTTAAAGCCGTTGATCCAGGTCGTTATGCTTATTTGGTTCATTTGTGTTAAAATAAAGGTCCCTTGATGAGAGAAATTAGGGGTTGTAGTTTTTATGCTTTTGATTAGTTGGAATTTTAGTTTATTTGTGTGATTGTTGACTTGGATTGTTCATTTTCAGGATATTTAAGTTTGATCATGAAGTAAAAAGAGTTTATTTATAGCATAAGGTGTTTGGGAATGCTATTTTCTGGCTTATGAGCTTATTATAATTTCAGGGGGTGTTTGTCTAACCTTATTTAATGGACATACAAGTTAGAAGCTTACTGAAAATTTGATAATGATTGTCATACTTGAAACTACTAATAAGAAAAGTAAAGATTCACATCATGTAGTTCAAGGTGACTGAAAAATCTCTTTAAAATCACAAATATGTTTCACTGTTTCAGTGTATGCATATATTTGGTAACACGTTTTCTTTAAAAAAAAGTCATTTACGATCAACAAAGAATTGCTAATACTGTGAACCAGATTGTCTGGACCCTACTTTGGTGAAAAATAAAATCGTAGTTTGCGAGGATTTGATAAAAGGCATTGCACTAAAGCATTTTCAATGGGGTTATGGTTGTTGTGCCTTGAAGATGCAAACAATAGAAGATTAAAAAAATAATAATAAAAAAAATAAAAAAATAAAAATAAAAACTCGTCTGCAATATAGACAACTCATCTTAGGTATTTTTCTCTTATTAGCAGCATAGCCAGAAATGATGCAATTTTTATATGATTGAATGTTGCAAGCCATACCTTTATGAATCGGTTGATTAAGTGTTACCACGTTTATAATGGTAAAACATATATACCTTCAATCTACTACCGGTTTAACCCAGAAACCTCTTTTCATGGTGGTTCTCCTTTGAAGTTTTTTTCTTATGTTGGATTAACCAATCAACCTTATCTCGCTAGAGTCCCATAAATATAGACGGAACTTGAACCATTTTGTTGAGGAGGCCGAAGCGTTCATAATCAATTTTTAAGAGGGCCAAACTATACTAAAACAAAAGCTTAACACTAACTTATTAGACAAAATACATTAAGGACAAAAATTTTGGAGGGGCCATGGCCCTCCCTAGCCTTCAAGAAGGTCCGTCCATGCCCATAAATCCTTGTTAGTATTTATACGGGTGAATCTATGGTTACCTAAAAGAAAAGAAAAAAAGCTATGGTTGTTATGATGTTTTAGGTGATAAATTGGCTTGAAACTAAGAAGATTTAAATACTAAAAAAGTCTTTTTTTACTGGCTACAAAAAGTGCAGTTGGGTCTTGATACTAAACTTATGACCGTTGATCAGAATGGTATGTGATAGCATATAAGACCTTTAGTCCAATTGGCTAAAGTCCATACGCTCTAACTGGGCCCAAACAGTGGCCATAACTTATCATAATACGATTGGGAAACGAACTCTCAAGCAAGGCTCGAAAGCCTGCCTTACTCGTTCAGGCCACGACAGTACTGGGATCCCACCCTAGGACCGTTGCAACCATCAGACACGTGCCACTACCTCATGTGCTTAGAGGTAGTGCTGCAATTTGCATGGATCATTCCTTGCATCTAGTGAGACAAGGGGAAACACGTCAGGCGGCATTCTTGTCTCCTCAGTTGGACGTCCATCATGTGGACCATCCTATAAACATTGATGGATTCCTAGGGCGGGTACGAAACCCTATGGCATCCCTATAAATAGAAAGCTCATTCCAACAAATGAACCAACTTAACTCAGCCTACTCACTCATAGTGAATTCCTACATTCACACTAGCATCCCCCAAACAGGATAGCCTCCTCCACCCCTCAATATGTATCTTACACAAAGATGGCACCTTCCGTGCTATACAAAAAACTATAACCACAAAACCACTTCTACAATTCATCAGAAACTTTTTCAATTACTTGGAAAAAATGACCACCAGAAAACCTTATTTTATCAAAAACTTGCACAGTTTTCTAAACAAAACACTCACAAAAACTTCCTCAAAGCAAAAATCTCACACTCCATTACCGTAAAACACGAGATTTAGAACACATAGTTGTTTAAAAAAACATGAAATCTATCATTTCATTTTAACAAAAACCTCACGTCCAACCTTCATTTAGCAGAAATGACAGAACAACCAAATCAACAAATTCTGCCACCACCACCTCCGCCCGACTTGATTGGTCGTGATGACATCACTTATACGGACGAAGGACGTGAAACTTTAACATAAAATAATCATAACGTCATATATCAACCAACTCCGATGAACATAACCTCACTTCCAGGAAGTCCACCACCAAACACCACTAATACTTCAAGACAAAAAGACAATTTTGTAACACCACTCAGAGTAGGGTCAACTTTGAGGATGGCACCTGAAGTCAAAAATAACAACATTCAGTTAAACCCGAAACACATAGCTTTCCTAGATATACCACCAACAACAACATATACCCAGACATGCCTACATACCAATGCCTGGATTTCAACACACTCAGGCAACCATATCACTAATATCCACCCAGACACAAAGTTCACAACAACAATCCTTATCCATAGACCTGTTCAACACAATAATGACTAGGGACCTAGACAGAAACGAACATCGCAACTATAAGATAGTTGGTGACGACGTGCCTGAACATCTTTGTGCCCTTGAAATAGAGGGACGACAATTCGTGAAGTGGATCCCGGACTCTCAGCTCCTAGTGGGCCTAAAGCTTCCAGCCGACTTACACATGTAGGTTGGAGTCGCATATCCCGATTAACACATCTCACAATTTGAATGTGCGACAATGATAATGCCTGGAATAGCCCAATGGCATGCACCTATTTCAACGCGCCTTAGCAGGATGAGCAGTCATTTTGTGTAAGGGTCTAGACAAAAATAGTACAAAAGTATGGGAAAATCTCAAGGAAAAGTTCAGTAAGAACTTCCGGCCTCGAAAGGAATACATAGGCGATTATGTCAAGCTACAATTCATCAAGCAAGTCCAAGATGAGCACCTGATCGACTTCACTAAAAGATTTAAATAAGAGTGTAAAAACAGATTCATAGAATTAATTTTGGAATGGAGGAAGAATCATGGAGAGGTAGAATGCAGTATTGAAGTTGTTCTTTTGTGTAACTTGAGGTTGAACTTGATGTAAATGGTTGGCTAAATACGTTCTTAGTTTACTGATATACTAACATTTCACTAATTTGTACTTTAGTATATTCTTACCGTAGAATTTCCAAACTCGAGAATGTAGTATTAATATGGTTCAATACACACGTAGTTTAAAACGCTATGCCGCAACGCGTGACAACCTAATTCTTTGTTGGTGTACATATCGTAGATGCTCACCTATAGTCATATCTTCGAAATATTCATCTAGTCCAAAGTTTGCTGACTAGGATTCTTTCTTATCAAATCATAGGTTGACAGTAAAGCATCCTTGTCATCCACGTAGAATCAATTAAAGCTTGACATGTCAGCAAAATATTGACCAAATAATGCCGCAAGAGGGAACATTTTTAGTTACCATCTTATGGTCCTCCATATAAGTATATTCTTATTTTGGGAATCGTAAGATCTTGAAAACAAACCCATAATTACTCTTGCACCCACAAGGGAGGTATGGAATAAGTTTTTGAAATACCCTATACGATGGGAACATGTTTCCTGTTTATTGACGTATTTGTGATCAATGACTATAATAATACACATTGGATATTTGAAATATCTTGAATATATAGGTCGTTTAAGGAGTAGAACTCCTATTTATGTAGAACAAACCAATAATTTAAGGCGTGAAAACTCCTTGTTTTTAGAGTGTTATAATAAAGATAATCAAGGTTTATGAGAAAGTCAACGAAGTTTCTAACATAACAATAACAACAATAATCAATCTTGTACGGATAAGTGAAAGCTAGGTAGGTTTAAAAACATTTATATGCGTGTCTAGCACGTGATTTCACATTTATCTATTTCAAAATAGTGTGCAATTAAAGTGAGGGGAAAAAAGTGAATCTTTAAGTGGGGATATGAATTATTGCATGCCCCAACAATAATCGTAGGCTAAGAGAATAGAATTTTGGTGATGGTGCATTGTTGTTTTATAAGGAACTTATTCCACATGTTAAGGGGCAATTAATAGAACTTTACCTTCTTGAAGTAGATAACTAGCCCATTTATATTTTCAGTTAGTTAGAACGATATGAACCTACACACATATAAAAGGTTTATATCCAAATACAATGTATGCCTGTCATCTCATTAGTGGAGCCTTTCATGTGAGAAATGCACAAAGCAATCGAGTTTAACTAACTTAAATTTAGATATGTTTAGATATGATCTTTATTTTTGGTTAGAACGATATAAACCGGCCTACACACATATAAGGAGATGTTTAGATATGATATTTATTTTTGGGATAAGAAATTTGAGCGATCATTGCTAAAAATAGACAAACAACTCCTATGGAGTTTAACTAACTTAACTTTCAAAAGGTTCTAACTTCTAAGCATGCAAAAGTTCAAGTTATCAATATAAGAGGAATAGAAAATGATAAATTACATGGCTTCGTTGATTAATTGGTCGGATTTGGTCAATCTAAACACTTCATCGAGGGTTTGCTTCAAACTACGGCTTAAATCATTTGGCATCATAGAAAACCAAAATTCTCCATGATTTAAAGCATCCAAGGAAGGACACCCGCATGGATGATATCAAGGTCTACTCGCGCTCATGGATTTATACAAGGAATTGATCTTGCAAGCCTAATTGGTTTAATTGAATTTGTGATCCAAATTATTCATTCCTTTTCTCTTTAGCAACTTGCAAGATCTACTATAATAAAAAGCTGTTAAAAAAAGTAAATTAGCCGGTCACCCACCTAGCCAAGCTAGTGATCCAACAGTCTTGGTTGAAGCACAATGTTTTGGTGATGGGGATGAAGCTTGCATTCAAGCCAGGAAAATTATTGTAGATGCAATAGAAAGAAAGAAGAAAGAAGAGAACTAAAGAAAAACGCCAAGATTATTTAAATGCAGGTTCGATTTCATAATAAAATAACTGTATTGCAAGTCTACTTCAACGACTAAGATCTAATATCAGTGTAAGGTATCATGGAGCTAAGCCGAAGTATTTTTCTGTAATGCCTTATATGAGTCGTTAGTGTTAAGTTGGTCTTCAGTGACGTGGCCGGTTAGCTTTATGTGTCAATGTAGTTTCCTTTGTTTAGGTAGTTTTACCCTCAGATTGTAATTTGCTTTCATTCCTTGAAGCCTTTCGGTGGCAATTAATTCTAATATAGTGTTCTTTTGAGCTCGTTCCAACATATGTATAAAAGTGTACGTCTCCTCAAATGAACTGCATCATTTAATTTTTCGCCAAAAAGAAGTTTAGATGCAAATGCTGTTAGAGATGTATGTTGTAGATATGAGATGTGTTTAATTGAAAGCTAGGAAGGTTTATATGAACCAAGATAAAATTTGCTAGATAGGTTTATCTACATGGAACTTTTTCTACTTTTAGAATCCCATTCCAAGGAGACCATATGAAAGCTCAATATGATAGATGCATGTAATATATTACAGTATTACTTCATATATATATTTACGCGGGTCCCATGTTTTAGATTCTTTTGGCAAGTATATAAAACGCATCAAGTCTCAATTAAGAAAATCACCAACTCAAACATTATCATATCATCTCCTATTTGTTAATCTGCTTCATTCAATAGCTTCAACATAATATCAACCCTGTCTTAAGGTTAGTACTTTATTTTTAGATTGATATTTTCAAATGTTGTTAATAAAATGAAATGTAATAACTTGCTACGAATGATCATAGTTATGCACTTCTGCATCATTGATCATTACTTCTAAGCTTTAACAGAGATGAAATCTGATGATACTTTGAAACTTTGACGGTGTTTCAGGTTCTAAAACTTCTAAAAAGAGACAATGAGTAGTGGAGATTGGATGTGTGCCTCATGTCAACATGTGAACTTCAAGAAACGTGACGCTTGTCAAAGATGTCATTGTCCCAAATTTGCGACTCCTGATGAGGTTTCAGCTTATGGGATGAATAGAACGGAGGTATTGGCTGGAGACTGGTATTGTGCCACATTCAACTGTGGGACACATAATTACGCTAGCAGGACTGCATGTTATAGATGTGGTGCATTCAAAGATTATAATGCTATGATGACTCCTCCAACTGCGCCGTGTTATGGCTATGATGCTAGTGTCGTTCCTGGCTGGAAAACCGGAGATTGGCTTTGCAATAGGTATGAAAATACACTCAAGTGAAATTATGTTTGAATTAACTAATTATACGAAATGTTACTAATTATCTTTTGTTCAATGTTTATTTTTTAGCAGATATGGTTGTGGGATACACAATTATGCTAGCAGGATGGAATGTTACAAATGCAAATCACCAAGGGAATGACTGAATGAGTAAGGTGATTAAGCAAGAGAGAACTCGAGAAAGAGAATCGAGACTTCAATGGCCATATTTTTTGTCTTGCTTTGTTTCTTATCTTTTTCTCCTCGATATCAAGTAGTCCTTTAATTAGTTGCTTTAAAGATGGAAAGTGTCTGACTTGATCCATGTATGGTGTAATCTCTTCTTAGATGAAGTTATTAATTAATAGAACCGTGCAAATCTTCTGTATATATTCTTGGGTCTCTCTCTTTTCTCTTCAGCATGTCAAGAATATTGTTTAAATTAATAGTTTTTAATTTAACTTCTTGCATGATGTTAGCTAAAAGTGAGGTTTATAAAATCTTCTAAATCTTTTGCAGTTGGTCTCCTAAATCCTCATGCAAAATGCTACTACACATTGTAAGAAAAATCCTAATAGTCTGCTATAGCGAGATTAAGTATTGTTGTCGTTGATACTATAAGAAATATGTGCACTTTTTCTCTTCAATATATCAAATAGCTTTTTTTTTATTTTATTTTTTTNGCTCTTCTACATAAGTTCGATCGATCATGACACCCTAAATACCATCTTTTGTAGTACTTTTTTAAATCCACTTTACACACAATGCACCAGGAATACACACATGCCACATGCATGCATGGGGACATCAATAATTTTGTGACATTTGATCCATACTCGAATATGAATATGTCAAGAAGACTACTGCTTAATATTAAAGATCAGATAGAACTTCAAAGGGACCTAAAATGGACCAGCATTCAAGCATTTCCCGGCAAAATATAACTGGTGATCAAAGGCTGGTAATAAAAATCGAAAGTATCCATGAATAGATCGATACCAAGGATATATACATATGTAGTGGAATTGTACTCTATGCACTCATGTAGAAACCCGGATTGCATTCATGCAAGAGGGTAAAGTCTCAGTTTTAGATTTAGTTTCAGTTTCACATTATGGTTATTGCTTAGTCGTCTCAGTTTCAGTTGTAGTTCAGACTTCAGATTCACTATCAATTTCATTTCAGATTATTAGCGGTTATTATTAAAGGGCCCAACCAGTAAATGGTCACGTAGCATTCATCATTAAGCATGTTTATGTTTACGTTTATAGTTCCGTTTTACTCACTAAGCCATATTGACTCACCGTTGGTTTTTTTTTTTTTTTTTTTTTTTTTTTTTTTTTTTTGAAGCAAACAATAGCATAAGACCCCATAAAAGAGAGAAAAGCGAAATACGAATACAAGTTACCCCTTCATTAAATAAGCTAATTAAAAGAGCAAAGCGGAATCAAAGAAAATACGAATTACAAACCAAATAACAGCCTAAGTGTGTATTCAAATGGTTAGTTTCCCTTTTTATTGAGAACACGCTTGTAAGAAGGGGCGGAGTTGGGGGGGAGAAAAAAAAAAAAAAAAGGACGAAAAAGCAACGGCTGAGGTCTAACTATGGGCTTCATGTAAGTAAAAATCCGAGGTAACTATAAAGCGTAAACATAAACAATGGCGTTTAACGAGCTCTCCAATGTTATGTAGAGGATGATGAGTATATGGCTACGTCTCACCTAAGTTTTTTACTGTGGCGCTTCACTAATGTATCATGTATAATTCATGTCCTGACTAAGATAATTTCTGGATATGATAGTGTCAAAATTAGCACATGTTTTAGAAATGAATGGTAGGGATATGTTTATAAGTTTTTTTTCAAGGGTGTGTGTTGGAAGATGTAACGCCACACGTCTGAAGTCCTGATATCATCAGAACAAAATCAGCAGATATCCTGCGCCTGACTAATGTCTTTAAAGAATGCCTAATCGCAATAGAATGTAGAATACCTGAAAGACTAAATTATATACTAAACTGAAGTCTTACCCTCTTGCGATGTAATGCATAATCCTGAAAGGGATGATTATCTATCATGCGAAGTTTGCTGCGCAATATGTATGTATCAATTCCTGAGAGGCAGTAATAGTCAGTTTATTTCGAATGAATAAGTTGTATATCCATTGCGTATCAGTATGTTTATCATACCGTTCATGGGATGACTTCTCAGTTTTGGTTTCAACAATAAAGAATATCCACCATGCCACTAATCTTGTGCACTCGGGAGCCAAGTATATAATAACTCTATCTATGTGTATCTCTGTTTCGGAACGCAGAGGGAAAATGCCTGATCGTTTTGATATGCGCTTGGTCCTCCCATGAGGTACCTCATATAGACCAAGTCGATGGAATCTGGCATCCTATATATAGGAGGGTATTAGAGCGGAAATGTAAGTATCTTCTTGACATTTTATTCTGGATCGGCGAGAATTGATTCGATGAGTATGGATCAAATGACACACTAAAAATTTCTGAGATAATAAAAATTGATACCGGCGCGCGTGCTTAAGAAGCGATTGCTGATGTGCATGTATAGTCCGCTTCTGGATGCACTTGGTGTCTAAATAGTGGATTTACGGATAAGAGGGAGTACTACAACAGGACTCAGGTAATTTTTAGGGTGTCTGTAGGGGAAGTCGATATGTGTTCTTCTGTTCTGTACGGCGTTATGTAGAAGAGTGTAAAACGGTTAGTACTCTATAGCGGGCCTTACTGATTATATTTGTATGTAGTAATGTTAGAGCGCATTTTAATAATTTAATACTCTTTGAGGGAACAATATAAAATATTAATATTCAATATATTAATTAAATGAATTAAATAAATTAAAAAATGAAATAGGAAATAATAAAGAATTATAAAATAATAATAAAAAAAAGCTATTCTTAGATGATATTTGAAAGAGGGGGGGTATGGGGATTGAGGGCGGGGAAAAGAATAAGTAGTCTTAGTGTGTTATATACTTCTGTAGAAATAGTCAATTCAAAACAGTTTACATAACCAATATCTGATTTCAATCTACTCTATGAGCAAGAATCAGTACTGTAATAGAGATTTTCTTACTTAACCATTAAAATGCTCGTGTTCTTAATGCAAATAGGAAAATTCAGGTTTATGGATTAATGATTGATTTTCATGTCATTCTAACTCACTTGAATATTTTAAGGCATGGAATCTCGAAATACATGCAACTAGGAAATAGGAAAATATTCAAACTTTCATTTGTTGACTATAGGAAATATAACTTTTTTTTTTTTTTTTTTTTTTTTTTTTTTTTTTTCTCTTACTATTCCATTAGTTTATAATTGATGAAAATAAATAACCATGTAACTATAAAAAAACTTGTTGCTATGCTATATTTTTTGTCGCAACCCGCGAATTTCGTCTACTAAAATCATAACTAAAAACAACTTTTTAAAATTACACTTCAAGACTAAGAACAACTTTTCTAAATTTACATTTCAAGACTTTTCATCTAATTTATGAGTTGCTTTATACTATATTTTTTGTCGCAACGCGCGAATTTCGTAAGTCACAGTGTTGTTACTTACATAAGGGTGTCAAAAAAAAAAGACTCAAAAATATTCGTGGGTCTACAGTGTTAGTTATTGTAATTTGTAAAATACACTTACCAAATTTGAGCAACTTATTGTAAAATACAGAGACCAAATATGTATGATCAGAAGAGTAATAGATTTGGGGTTTTTTACCATACATATGACTCACTCACACAGTGTGTGTGTGTGTAAAAGGTTAGGAGGAGTTCGTTCTTTCATTTGGTACTTCAAAGCAGGTATGCCTCGAATTAATACTTTATATGAACTGTATATTGCTATTTTTATGTTCATTTTCACTTGTCTTTTATTTTGATTTTGTAAGTTTTGAAATTTAAAGGTTTCATTTTGTTCTATTCTAAAACTAATCTGCAAGAGCTAATAGTAAAAATAATAGTTATAGTTTTATTTGTGTGCATTAAACATAGTTTATCTTAAGTTGATTTTTACTAGAGGTGGCAAAATTGGTGGGTCCGGTCGGGTCACGGGTCTAGGTGGGTTTTATTCGGGTTTCCTAGATTATTATGTTATTATTCTTATTATTATTTTTTTGGTAAAAGATGAAGAAGGTGAAAAAAAAAAGTAAAAAAATCCATTTTTTTACCCGCTGGAGCCGTTCGGTAATTGTTATATAATTTAACTTTTTATCAAATACCCGATTAGACCCATGTATAATAATTAGGTACACCCGACTAGACCTAATTAAACCCATGTTTAATCAATGGGTCTCAAATTGGAACCTCTAATATTTGCCGTAACTAATTTATGCAGCATTTGTTAACAACAACTCCAGGCCTGCGATGAAACCTAAAGCTAAGAAATTGCGTGTAGATAGAATAAGCACCCTTCCGTCAACCATTATAGAAAACATCTTATGTCTTTTACCAATTAAAGAGGCAGCAAGGACAAGTATCCTCTCAAAGGATTGGAAATACAACTGGACCAAAATTCCTAAGCTTGTGTTTGATGAGGATGCATTTGAAGTAACATTAACTCATGAAGATGAAAATGAGCTAAATGAAAGGAAAATAATGACCAAGAAGTGTAGAACTTTCTATGCTATATACCAAGTACTACTGATGCACCAGGGTCCAATACATGAATTCACCCTTTCTATGGAGGCAAATCGTACATGTGTTGAAATCGACCAAATAATATATCATTTGTCAAGGAACAACAATAATGTCAAGAAATTTACACTTGACATAAGAGAGTATGATGGATACCATGTACCCTTATCTGTCTTCTCATTGCACAAGTTAACACATCTAGACCTCCGAAATTGTTTTCTCGCCTTTCAACCAACAATCAATGGATTTGTTAACCTTACAAGCTTATGTTTAGTTGATGTGCGCACCCCTGCAGATACGATTCTACATCTTATTTCCAAAGCTCCATTACTTAAGAGCTTCACTCTGGTAAGGTCTAAATTACTTGAATATCCATCTTCACAACCTTCCATTACTCTTAACTGAATTTTGCAAGCTGATGTAGATCTGGCACAACTATTCTGGTGTGTACCCTCCCGAGCCCTCCATTTATGATCTATTTGAGCCTTTACAAATGATTGAGCATATGACTATTTCGATTTTGGCCATTAAGGTAGTATCTATTCATATGATCCATATTTAGTTCAATTTGTTAGAAAAACAAAACAAAACTTTGGTTGCTAATCTTTTGTTTTGGCCTATGGGTTCAAGGCTTATGGTTATAATGTAGTCACGGTTCCAAAGAGAACTTCCAACCTTCATTTGTCCAACCTCAAGTACTTCTCTTTAGAAGAAATGTTTTTCCCAGGCGAATATGGGCTACCTTTTCTTGCTCTTATGATGAGAAGCTCTCCTGAACATGGAGAAACTTAGTCTACAGGTACATCATGAATTTTAAGGATAATTCACCTTTGCACCAATAAAAAAAAAAAACTTAGTCTCAGGGTAAATAAATATATGTATCATGTATTCTGTTTTGTTTTAGATTAATATGCTAAAATACACTGATATACAATAATACTGAAGATGTGCAACAAATTTGGAAGATATGGTCCC
>LBNU01016202.1:0-13224 GCA_014162995.1 Artemisia annua
TTATTAGAGTTTCGTCTTTAGATCGTGAACTTGCATTTCAAATTTCAATTATAGAGTTCATGCATATGTATTTTTCATATGATTTTTGTTACAAACTACTTTAAGTTCACATTTTTAAGTATGTAGATACTAAGTTATAACTCCTAGAGACGTAGAGTTAATTATGTTTTCACAGATGTTTAGGACACAACTTATGATAAGTGTCATCAATATTAATTCATTTAGCAGCTCAGATAAATTAAAGTGTAAAGAAATCAGTATAGCAACTTGTTGAAACATCCACATATCACCACGTAAAATTTCATACCATCACGGATAAATTAAAGTGTAAAGAAATCCGTATAGCAACTTGATTGTGAAATGTTCGTGAGTTGGGGAGAGACTGCGAGGTGTTGTTTGTTTATGTGATTTGTTATTGTAACCGGTCATATGACCGTTACTGCTCGTGCAACAATTGTTTTTTAACGTTACCAAAAAAACCGGTTTTCAGAACCGGTCCGGTTTAAACCGGTTTCAAACCGGTCGACTTTTGAAATATGCAAACAGGTTTGAATCCGGCGGTTCGGTTCTACTGAAACTGGTTTTCCCTAAACCGGGTTTTAGGGAAACCGGTTTTCGGTTTTTTAGATGGATCAGATCGTTTTTTTCTTGTTTTTTTTTCACGTCTAATCTCACAAATGTCTCGGGCGATACTTAAATTCACAAAATTATGATTGATTAACCAAATTGAAAGTATAGGAAAGAAACATACAAAATGAAAGTTGAGGCCCAAATTGAAAGTGAGGTCCAAATAATGAGCCCAAAGTTATTTTATGTCACTTTCTTGAATAATCCACAAATATCTTGTGATTAGTATTTTGAAATCCGTAGCGGGTCTCCGGCGGTTTTAACGGAAATCACGTAAGTTGTCAGCCCCCTAACTTTTTATTGTTGAAATTCATTCTAAACTATTTTTAATGCCAGTTTTTTGTTTACTATATCATGTCATCTACTCAATTATTTTATCTCATGCTGTTTACAAATTTTTAATCGTACATATTAAAATTATGGACCTAAATACAAAAAATAAATATTTTATCTAGTATATAAATATTTTTGTCGAAAGTAAATTTGAGGACCTAAATACAAAAAATAATAATAATAATAATATTTTTTAAGGCAAATAAAATTTTAAAGCTATAAGCAATTACAGTAGTAGTGGGCTGTAGCAGTGAGCTGTGAGTAGTAGCTCACAGCTTATAACTCACCGCTTCTTAAAGAAGTATTGAAAAAATGAGCATTTTTAAAAATAGCAAAGCTCACCGCTCCTTTCCAAATAACTACTAAAAATTAAAATGCTCAATGCTCATCGCTTCAAAAAACTGCACACCACTCCGTGTCAAACATACCCGCACAGGATATAGATGGATTAATTGAACCGGCCAACATAGACTACAGAATCCAACTAAGAATTCCATATTGTCGGATCAAACATATTCCAAAATAAGGACAAAGAGTATAGATCTTTTTTTCTTTCTTTTTTTTTGAACGGCGGGTTAGTTGTTAGATGTTAGATGTTAGTTGTTGGCTCGAGTTAGTGTCGCATCCTCGGGCAGAGATACCAACCGCGAGCCTCTCCTTAGGGGATAACCCCACTCCTATTCCCGATTCGCCTGATATCATTAGAGCTTGTGGTTCCCAAGTGAGGACTTCCCGGTCGGTCACCCAAACCGGTACTACTCTCACTTGAGCTCGCTTAACTACTTAAGCCTTTACCACTAGACCACAAGCCCCATGATACAAAGAGTATAGATCTACTTCTATGGAAAGAAATATTCAAATATCTTATCATTGATGAAAGTATTTTTAAGTTATATTAAATCCCTTATTTATATTATAATCATCACCATTTTGAGTAATGTAAAGTAATCATAATTGTAAGGATACTAAATTCATTTTATTTCAAAAGTTTTTGTGTTCCTATAAAATACTCCATTTCTTAGCAACTTTATTTCCTTTTCATTAAATTCAGGTTTAAAACACAGTTTCGTCTTTAGATCGTGAACTTGCATTTCAAATTTCAATTATAGAGTTCATGCATATGTATTTTTCATATGTTTTTTTTGTTACAAAGTACTTTAAGTTCACATTTTTAAGTATGCAGATACTAAGTTATAACTCTTAGAGACGTAGAGTTAATTATGTTTTCACAGATGTTTAGGACACAACTTATGATAAGTGTCATCAATATTAATTCATTTAGCAGCTCAGATAAATTAAAGTGTAAAGAAATCAGTATAGCAACTTGTTGAAACATCCACATATCACCACGTAAAATTTCATACCATCTCAGATAAATTAAAGTGTAAAGAAATCCGTATAGCAACTTGATTGTGAAATGTTCGTGAGTTGGGGAGAGACTGCGAGGGGTTGTTTGTTTATGCGGTTTTGTTATTGTAACCTGTCATATGACCGTTACTGCTCATGCAACAATTGTTTTTTAACGTTACAAAAAAAACCGGTTTTCAGAACCGGTCCGGTTTAAACCGGTTTCAAACCGGTCGACTTTTGAAATATGCAAACAGGTTTGAATCCGGCGGTTCGGTTCTACTTAAACTGGTTTTCCTAAACCAGTTTTTGATTTTTTAGAAGGATCATATTGGTTTTCGGTTTTATTTTTTCGCGTCTAATCTCACACATGTCTCCAGCGATACTTAAACTCACAAAATTATGATTGATTAACCACTCATATACCACTAAGCCCAAATTGAAAGTATAGGAAAGAAACATACAAAATGAAAGTTGAGGCCCAAATTGAAAGTGAGGTCCAAATCATAAGCCCAAAGTTATTTATGTCACTTTCTTGAATAATCCAAAAAAAAAAAAAATCTTGTGATTCGTACTTTGAAATCCGTAGCGGGTCTCCGGCGGTTTTAACGGAAATCACGTAAGTTGTCAGCCCCCTAACTTTTTATTGTTGAAATTCATTCTAAACTATTTTTAATGCCAGTTTTTTATTTACTATATCATGTCATCTACTCAATTATTTTATCTCATGCTGTTTACAAATTTTTAATCGTACATATTAAAATTATGGACAACCAATGCCTTTGGTCTAATGGTATGTGAGGTTGTGGGTTCAAGCCTCGCGGAAGGCATTTGTGACATAGGTGGTACAGGGCGTGAAAAAAATTGCCGTTAAAAAAGAAATTAAAATTAAAATTGTGGGCAAATTGCCACACAAGGTAACATAAGACGCAAATTTTGACAATATTATTTCTCACTCCGAAAAAGGATTTAGAAATCAGAAGTTTGACAAAAATGAGAATTATAATAACTAGTTTGCGACGTTTAGGGATATAATTATTTGATATGAGAAGCGCTAAGTCAAGGTAACTGATAACCAATGTAGAAGTGCTAAGTCTAAGGCAATATATGAAACGGAGTAATAAAAACGCAGATTATACTAATTAAGATATGGGATTATGGAGTTGCGATACTAACACAATCCCGGTAGTACTGTTGAAATTGAGGTACAAGCAATCTCCAATACGGAAACAGTTTCCAAAGGTTTTATGTAGTTCATGTTCCAACTGTCAAAACGCGTATTTAGTTAACTTTTGCTATATTTTTTAAACTTTTGTAAGAATTTGTATTAAAGGTAACGAGGTAAAAATCCGTATCAACTATCAAGTTAATATACCCCTAAACGTCACAAACTAGTTATAATATTTTCCCCTTTTTGTCAAAAAATTGATTTCTCAATCCTTTGTAGAAGTGGGAAATTATTAGGCACCGCTTATTGTCAAATTTTGCATCTTATGTTACCTTTTTCGGCAATTTGCACTAAAATTATCGATGATGTTGTTTAATTTTGGAAACCTCGTGAGGATAACTTTACGTTCAATTTTCATGCAATATTTATAGACAAGTACATAGTAAAACTCTAAACCTTGATGGCCAACTAATTTAACATACTTATCTAATACTCCCCCTGTTGCCTTGGATTATGTCGTTTGGTCAAGATACATATCAAATGCGTTGTGGGTTCATGAACATGAGGAGGTTAGTAGCATACTAAGTTACTAACTATTCAACATCACGTGAGTGACATTGATACATGATTATCACATTATGTACAACGTTTTGTTCAAAAACAAGGTGGCGTTGGGTTTTCAGTTAGGTTTCATTATGGTATAGAGTTGAATGTAGGGTGAAATAGGTGGTAGTATCATTACTTGTGATCGGTGGTTGTTGTATGCGTTGAGTTGGGTATGTTTGGATTGATTTATTTAGGTATTGGAGTACAAAAAATGGAAACATTGAATGTCTAATTCAAATTCAAACACACAACACTTAAAGAACTAGCTACGTGTTACCGAAATTGCGTTTAATATATTAGAGTTCGGTCATTAACTACTCTCAATTAATTTAGACTCCTTTAGCTGTTTCATTTTTAGGCGTTCATGATAGGTTCTCTAGGAGAATATTGGTCCGTTGGGAGTGGTGGTTGGGTAATAGGTGTCAATATATTTGCCTTAAATATAGAGGTTGCACACTCCAGCCCTCTACTGATTGGGTGTTTATATATTTGGTTATAAATGTGAACTGTAATCTTCCATTGCACTAGAATGACTGCGTAATATTTGGTCTTGACATAAAATGTGGTTGCCTGTCAAGCATTATGAGACGCATGTTAGCATTTATGTTTGTGTAGCATGAGAGTATTTACCAACTTGTGTAGTGGTTGATGTTGGGAAGTTGCTACTAGGCACGAGCTTGCTACCCTAAAGATGAAATTAATCCCATAAGACGTGGATGGGTGGACCTGTTAGTGCAGTGGATTCTTTTGTTATCTAGGGTAGTAGATTTGAGCTATCTACCTAATGGCTTGGAACTTTTTAAAATGCTGAATAAATAGGAATGCCATCAAAACTACTATGTTCAACAATGTCATTTTGTTTGTCGACATCGTTTGATTGACTTCTAAAATTAAATGAGGTTGTCCACTTACCCAGGAGAGTCAATCAGATTGGGTGTCAAGTGTTTCCCCCTCTGGTCGTAAGTAAAAGCTTAGTTTTGACATAGACGATCAGATGCATTACTTGTGAATTTGAGAGGTCACTTGGATTTTACTTTTTTCCAGAAAACAATTGTATGCGTTAAACTTCAAAGTAATCAACTAACATATATTTGGTATGGTAACACATTCATGTATGTTGCAGTCGAAAAACGCTATGCTTGATGTCAATCATTAAAGTATAGCTTTTCCTTTGGAAGAGAGTGAGTGCATCTTAATGGTGGTAGTGTTTTTGTTAACCTTTTTGGAAGAACATTAGTTACAAAAATTTATGAACTGTAGGGTCTATCTTACAGGTGGCAATTCATGTTCATGAATCATGATTCATTTAAATCGTCTCCAATGTTTGCACCAAAACACCAAAATGGTGTAATATTTGGGTACAACACTATTTCTCACACAAACTGTTTCAACACAATTCATCATACCAATTCTTTAATATTTGCATGATCATTGAGATCTTCAAAATGAGTACAATATTGCGCACGTTTCCAAAATTTTTTAGGTTAGGGTTAATAGACAACGATGTCACTAAACTTTCCAATAAAGTGTGCCTAAGGTACTGAACTTTCATTTTGTTCACTTGGGTTCCTGAAGTTATAGGATGCATATTGTTCTATAATGTCAGCGTTACTCAGAGTGACTTGAACTTATATTTTTTGACACATTAAGTAACATAAATGTAGTGTTTTTACAAGTTCAGTTATGTTTACATATATTTTTATAAGTTCAGTGACCTCAAATGTCAGGTTTCATAAGTTCAGTAACTTAAGTGAGCAAAATGAAAGTTCGGTACCTTAGACGCATTTTTTTGAAAAGTTTAGTAATATATTTCTATATTAACCCTTTTAGTTATTTGTATATGATAACAAGGAATCAAATTTTTGGTGTAAGAATATGGTACAAATGTAACCATATTTGGTGCCTGTGGCGGAGCCACAATCAGCTGAGGCAGTTGAGTTGAACCGACTGAGGTTTCAATTCGAGCTTCATACTGTTTGATATCTGCTGATCTGAACCCAGATTATGAGTTACGAGTGTTGAACAGACTGGTTTCTGTTGGATGATCCTGCTACTTTTATTGTTCAACGTGCATTGCTCTATTGGTAAAATTGTTAAAGTTGGATTGAGATTGATGATTGATTTTGTTAACTAATTCCGTCATCGTTAATTGTTAAGGTTTATCATCATCTAATTTCTTGATTTGTTGATCCTATTTCTGATAAGGTTTAGTGGTTTACCCCAAAGGTTAAATGACTTCTTGCCCTTCAAGTGTTTGTGATATTGCGTCAAGCAGTCAACCAAAAAAAATCTTTATTTTCTTGTGTGTATTACAAGGCATTGTGATATGAAGGTTGTTTGCTTTTTCCTTAGTTCCTGTAATGTTGAGTAGAAATTGAATAGAAACGAGATGCTGAATATATAAGAATCAATCAAATTGATTTGTTTTTCCCATCACGCTTTTTAGGGAGAGAACCATCTTATTGGACATACACAAACCATGGTTGCAGTTAGGGACAACTAACATTTTTCCTTCAAGAGATGATAGTGGAGAAGTTCTATGAAACAGCGCCAACATATTAGAACATCTATTAGTATTATATGCCTAATGGGAGATCGATTAGTACCTTATTGTTAATTTATCTTATATTGACAATTAGGTTGTATTAGTATATAGTAATTATAAGACTCTAAACTTGTCGGGGCACTCGTGAATGGCTTTTTTTTTTTCTGTTTTTTTTTTTTTTTTTTTTTTTTTTTTTTTTCAATATAATTGTATAAGGTACCCATCTCCTCTGTTTGGTGTAAGCCATTTCATAAAAAATGTACCATGGCCGGCATACCTTGAAGAAGCTCTATATTGTTATATCCAAAATTATGCTGTAAAAATAGAATGTGAGCTGCAGGTAAAAAACTTGCTAGTGACTGAAAATAAATGTTTTTTTTAAGTTTTTTCATTATCCCCTTGAGCGGTGTTGTACTTCTAGCTCTTTCTGTAATGGCAAGATTATAAAGTGCGTCTTCTTTGAAAAGAGATCATGTTAGTCTGTGTGGCTCCTGTGGATTTGACAAATATGGTTCCACAGGAGAATTATCTTCTAATAGCTTAGATGTATGTACCATATAACAATTGCATTGAAGCTTCTATGGCCACCAAAGTTTAGTTCTTACACTATGCTTAATCTTGGGAAAGATTTTTCAGCTAGAATATGACTGTAGTTTATCTTTTTGCTCATTCTATTAAACAGAGCACATAATTTTGGTACATGCTGGTTTAGTCTCTAATGTTATTTATAGCTTCGATTTTGACTCAGTATGGATCTACTCTACAATGCCTACTCAACTGCTGAAGACGAAGATGAAGAAAACGAAAAACACGCCCCTCCTCCCCTCAAGCGGGCTAAACCTGATTTTCCACATACATCTAGCAGACGTTTGCCAGCTGTCACCCTCAACCAATCTCAAAATATCACAACTGAAGTTCCAATTGCAGGCAGATACATATCAAAGAGAGAGCGGGCAATCATGGCCTCGGCTCCACAAACTTCCAATGCAGACCCCCCAACTTCTTCAGCCTGTTCCCCTGGTACATTTTGTACTTGCTTTCTTAGGTCTAGTTGTTTGTTTGATTGTGAAGACACAGGAAATGAAAAAGATGGATCTTGGTTATGCACATACCGTTTAAAACATATAATAAAGGTTCCCGCAATCTAAGTTATTTGAATTAATTTATCTGCTATTGATGGATTACAAAGCAACTCAACAAATTGATTACTGCAACTGTTCTTATAATGATAATGTTCGGACCACTTGGGTCCTTTGGTACGCCCAGTGACGGAACCAGGAAAATAGCTTGTGGGGGGGGGGGGGATTATTTTATTTTATTTTATTATTATTATTTTTAACTAATAGCAACAAAATGCGGAAGAAAAAACTAGGATCGAATTGATAAATCGAGTATTGTTATTAGAAATGAAGGATTTATAAGTTTTGTGTTGAATGTTGGGTTTTATTATGTCCCCCCCCCACCCCATAGTTTATACATGGTCCGTCCCTGGGTACGCCCTTATTGAACTTGCTATGTTAGTTCCAACAGGTATTTTTGTTTAGTAATCAGAGAATTATTTGTCTCTGATGACACTTTTGCAAGTTTCAAGTTATATTTGATTTGTTTCCTTTTTTATTTTTGAGGCGTGTCAGTAATTTCATTTAATCTTTTTATCGGCAGTCCAAGGAAGCATCTCAGACTCATTCATACGGAAAGACATTTATTCATCGTTGAGGAATAGAACAGAGGGCTACACAAATTCTGGCCGCATATCTGAGAGGGTTTCTACAACTCTTATGAGCCATAAGAAGGCCGTAAATGCAATTGAATGGTCAAAAAATCATCGTAAGTATTGTTTTGATTACTAATTAACTTTATTTGTCAGATTCATTTTTCATTTCGTTGCCACGTTGGTGCATGCAGTATATAATTATCATCTGTCTTTCTTCTATTCAAGGAAATCAATAGGTGTTTGCATGCTTAATCTTGTTGATCCCGCATCTCCATAATATCTTATATCTTGTATGCTATAAGTTTTTGATGCGAATCAATCGGCTCGATTATATTTTTCAAGTAATAAGTAATGAAAAACAGAAAAAACAGACTTGATAGTGCCTGCTTCAAGATACAGGATTCTCCCTAGACCAAAACCTTGACAAATAAGTCGATAACCCCTCCTTATTCCTACGACCCTATATATAAGAAATCCCTAACTTAAACAACAAGAAACAATAGTAAAAGGAATTAAACATAAATAAGGAAATCCAATAAATCTTCCAGCCTCATAAACTATTCAATAATTGCTCGGAACCCCCTTGGTTTTATGATGTCTCTGACAAGTCTTTTCCTCTCTTGTATCCTGAACTTGGTTCGTACCAGTACCTGCCTCTTAAAGAACAACCTTGTTCTCAAGGTGAAAATCTGGAAATTTACGCTCAATGTTACTCATTGGCTCCCAAGAAGCATCATGTTCAGGCAAGTTCTTCCAGCGAATGAAAATGTATAAAAACAGGCGAAAACGTATAAAAACGGATGATAACGTATAAAAACGGACGAAAACGGATAAACGTATGAGAACATAAGAAAACGGACGAAAACGTATAAAAACGGACGAAAACGTATAAAAACGGACGCAAACGTATAAAAACAGACGAAAACGGATAAAAACGTATGAAAATGTATAAAAACGGACGCAAACGTATAAGAGATTGAAGAGTGAAGACTACGGACCAACCGGGCACATTAATCCAACCTACAACATCAACATAACAATCAGACAATCCCTCCGGTTCATCAAAGCCATGCATAAGAAACGGAAGAGTAGCTAAACAATTTGTTGGCTAAGAAATAGGACTCTGTTTGTCTTAAACTTGAGGAGTGCAAAGCGTAAAACTCTGCGAACAATAGTTTTAATAAACTTGTTTGGAAGAAAACTGTAGGCCTTAATCTCGGAAACGTAGTCAAGATGATCCACTCCAGGATGATCCTGAGGGGGAGAAGGACCCCAAGAGATTGAAGACTACGGCACCAACCGGCACATCAATCCAACCTACAACATCAACACAACAATCAGACAATCCCTCCAGTTCATCAAAGCCATGCATATGAAACGAAGAGTAGCTAAACAATTTGCTGGCTAAGAAATAGATTCTGTTTGTCTTAAACTTGGGGGGTGCTAAGCGTAAAACTCTGCGAACAATAGTTTTAATACACTTGCATTAACAACTTTCTGATTTGGATTTCAGATGTGTTGGTATAATGTGTCGGTGAGTGTTTTAGATTATTTGTATTACTGTTATTTCTAGCTCGCTTTTGTTTCCTTACAAGTAGCAACTGTATTTTAAATTTTTGTCAAAATTTGATGTTTGCCATTCTGATGTGTTCAATTAAGATAGTTTGCAGCTCATCTTCTTGCATCTGCTGGTATGGATTCTTCCATCTGTGTATGGAACGTGTGGAGCTCGGAACAGAAGAAAGCACGGGTATTCAACATTCATACCGCAGCAGTAAAAGACATCAAGTGGTCGGAGCAAGGTTATTCTTTACTCTCTTGTGGATACGATTGCTCAACGAGACTGATTGATGTTGAAAAAGGGTTAGAAACGTGTGTTTTTAAGGAGGATCAGGTTGTTGGAGTTGTTAAATTTCATCCTAATAATTCCAACCTCTTTTTATCTGGGGGGTCAAAAGGTGGCATTCGGTTATGGGATATTAGAACAAGGAATGCAGTGAATCAGTATCTTCGAGGTCTTGGTCCGATTCTTGATTTGGAGTTTACGAATGATACACGACAGTTTATTTCTTCTAGTGATGAATCCAAAAGTAACATCAGTGAGAATTCTATCATCGTTTGGGACGTCTCACGACAAGTTCCTCTATCAAATCAGGTACAAATTCTACTTATGTATTCAAAGATAAACAAATAATGTTACTCTGAGATAAAGGACCAATTAACTCGAATTTTAGGGGTAAAATGCATAAAATACCAATTTATTTGTTCCGTTTTAGTCATTATACTTTTTTATTTTACGTCAAAGTCATTAAAAATATGGCTGTGTCCTATTTGGGTCATCGGGTAACAGATGTTCTTAGATTACGTCTTTCAAAGATGATAACTTTTAAGGAGGGATTTTTCTCTTTATAAATAAAGATTTTTGATTTTTATAATGTGCTGTTTGATTAATAAAAATATTGCGAACATGGGCTACCAAATGACCCAAATGGGACACAAAAGTGTCATTTACTGACTCGGATGTACAAAGAACACGTACAATGACAAGATGGGCATGATGTGAAATGTGTGTTGGTATTTTGTGCAAATAACCCTAAATGTAACTAAATCAAATGCATGTGTTAATCATGTATGTATATGCACTCCGTTACTGGAATTATTATAAGATTATTGATATTTCTTGTGAAATTTAGGGGGGTGTCCACGGTTAGTTACTAAAAAAAACATTTCCAGTTCTTCCAGAATTTTTTTTCTATTATTCATCTTTGGCTAATTTACATAGAAACACCCCTAGTTTTCTTGGACTAAACGCACCCTTAATATCTGAATTAAGTGAAAGCCATCTCTCTAAATAAATACTGATGTGCATATAGATCAAAATTATATAAATCGAGATGGTTTATGCAAAATAGGACTGTAAAAGTATTGCAACTTTACTACTATGAGCATTTCAACTCGATGCACCAAAGAATTCTATTTGAACTCTTAACATCACATGAAAGACATGGTAAAGATTATAGAAAATTTGCCGTACGAAACCTAATTCTACAAGTACCAAATTGAGGAACTAACTGAAGGTGCCTTTCATGAGAGTCACTAGGGTTTCTACTTGTTCCTAAATTCAATCCACCTTCACGATCCGGATTGTTTGAATCTGAATGGACTCGGTCTAGACTTCCTATGTAAAAGGGCATTGGTGCTGTATGTGTAATTGTGTATATAGTATCACGGGCCTTAGATGTTTAGGCATCATTAGTTCATATTGTTTTCCTCATTTCAAGTATTGCGTTTCATGTCTTTGAAACGCACATGTAACTTGCAACACTGCAATATTATGTGACCTGTCGTATATTACAGTGGCGGGGTTAGGTAATGGTTCAAAATGAGTTGGGATGTCCTTTTATAATTTTGTATTTATTACTGTTTTTCTTCAACTGTAAAGTAATTAGAACTATCTATTTTGATCTTTCCATCACTACTATCTATTTCTTAATGTACCAATTTAAAAGGTTGTAAACCCTTGAGATTGTTTCTTGTTAGTGAATCTTTGTAATTTCACCCATATTGAAACATTTTCACATAAATGAGTTAAAAAGGCTACTTCTGGTTATTTGCAATCTTGTCACCGTGGTCTTGATTATCGTGGGATCTACTAATTGCTGTTTACTATTTTCCTCAGATTTATGTGGAAGCTTATACCTGCCCATGTATACGACATCATCCATACGATCAATATTTTGTGGCACAATCAAATGGAAATTACATTGCAATCTTTTCATCCAAACCTCCATATAGGCTCGACAAGTACAAAAGATACGAATGCCATGGTGTTTCTGGGTTTCCTGTCAAATGCAATTTTAGTCCGGACGGTAAAAAACTCGCCTCGGGCTCCTCAGATGGTTACATTTACTTCTATAATGCCAAAACATGTGATCTCATCAAGAAAATAAAAGTGTATGAACAAACATGCGTAGATGTGGCATTTCATCCTGTCATGTCAAATATAATTGCTTCGTGCAGTTGGAATGGTGAGATCTCAGTTTTTGAGTGATGCCGACATAGACTAATTTTTTTCATGATGGGATTGGTTTCGACAAATAATTAAATAGCATTTAATGTTTATTTACTTGTGCTTTGCTTCTGAGTATCCAAGATCATGAAATGTGGTATTCAAGTTCTGTTACCCTACAAGTATATTATTGATAGACTGCATTATTCTTGATTGAAACATGTGCTTGTGTGTTGGTCCTATCTCATACATTTGACACCCTGAAAGCCGAAAATATTGCCGAATTTCTGGCTGAACAGGTCTAATGGTCTTAATATCTCGTGACCTATCTCCACTTTTGAGGGGTTTGAGTTATTTTGATTTCTTCAAACTAGCTTTTCTGTCTTTGTTCGTGCGTGCGCATGTGTGTGTGCGTGTGTGTGTTCAAAGTAACCCCAAGTCCATATGAATGTACAGATGGAACGCCACTCTGAACATGGCTTAAAACCTTTGTGTCAATTAGGTCTGTACCTGATTTGTGGTTGGGGCGTTGCAACATACTTTGCATATGTGTTTCCGGCACATCGCTGCAATAAGAGAACCATGGGGGGCAAAAACAAATGGTGGCTTTGGGTTTTTGTTCTTTCACTTATACACTTCCCGGTGTAGAAAGAAATAGTGGGTAAAAAAATAGAGAAAAGAAGAAGATTAGAAAAAACGTTGATTTTTTTAGTTTTGCATTCCCGTGTTGAAAAGAAAATAAAAAGATGAAACCTGATTATGCTTAATTTTTATTTTTTTAATAAAATTATCCCAGTTTAAAAGGAAGATTAAGAGAGGAATTTAGAATAATTTTCGTCTTCCTCAAGAAAGAAAACTTGGAAACATTTTTTTTT
>LBNU01016205.1:1183-12182 GCA_014162995.1 Artemisia annua
TGACGGCGTCAGCGCCAATAGGTGACGTCGTCAGCTCGGGCGATTAGGGTTCGCTGACGCCTTGATTGACGTGGTCATAATTGCTGGGTTCCAGGATCTGACGGGCCTTGTGTGACGGGCGTCACCAAATTGCACTACAAAACTCTCTGGCCCGTTGCACGAGGTGCTTTTTTCCTTCTGGACTTCATTGTTCTGACGGCGTCACTTAGTAGAGTATGACGGGCGTCACCTTCTGTGATCTTTAGGGTCTTTTGAGATTTTGTGGTTTCCGCCTTTTTTCACTCCGAAAAAGCGCGCCGGAAAATGCTTCTTTTGTGATTTTCCCTTCAAAAGTACCTAAAATGAGAAAAGAAACGACTTTGGGTGAAATCCAAACCAAAAACATACGAATTAGGACTCAAAATGACCCCTAAAAACGTAACATTTTTCGTCTCATCAGACACATTGGTATAATCTTCACATTTTTCGCTTGGCAACCTTGAATTTGCAGATGGAATGGTATAATGTTGTCTCCTAAGCTTGATTGTATACTTTATCTTTGTGAGTGGTGTAACATACTAAAATGTACGTATATACTTTGCAGTATGGGAAGGATATGTCATTGACCTACAAGTATACGACAAAATGATACAAGCTGGAAATCCTATCCGTGCTTGTGGAGTTGAACCATTAACTAATCTTCTTATTATCTATGAGCTAAAAACAAACGCATGTAACCAACTTTAGTCCATTATCTATTTTGGGTAAGCCAGGTTTATAACTAACCCAAAATGAAATCTAGATCAAATTTGGTTTTGGCTACTTTTTTATGCAAATATCCCTATATCTTTTATAGCACAATGTATTTTATGAAGTATACTCACTTAGAGTAGTAGAAGGATGTGCCTACACATTCCAATAATACAATGTGTGACCTGTAACACTTTTATTTTACGTAAATACATAGTCTTGATACAAACATTGATAGTCTATTTTAGGGAGGGAAGTGAGTCATTTATTGTGTCAATTACGCATAATGGATAATGACCACGAACCCAACCTGGTTGAAAAAGTAATTTCAATCTTTAATGAAGCTGGTATTACCATGGTATGACACTTTAGTTTGCGGTTTACATAACAAGATTGACCAATAAGCTGAAAATTATGTCACATTTATCAGACTACCTCCCCTTTAAAACTACTTTTAAACAGGTTGGGTTCATGGTCAAAATTCGTTTTTTCAAAGATTTTTTACGTTTTGAATACCTTAAGGCACTTCCTCTGCAACTATCATCAGTTTCAAAGCACTCATAGTTAGATATCGACAAATATTGTTTTGTTATGTACATCTCACCTATGATTTTGCCACTAATTAAGCCACTAAACATTTTTGACGATTGTTGGACCAGGGATATTATTATATGATTCTGCCAACCAGGTGCTCTTTTACAAATGATCATATTAATGTACTATCATCTTAAAGAGGATCGTGCTTTATAAAAAATTGAAATGGCCCTATAAAAGTTCTGTATCCTATGTGTTATTCTTCAGGACTACACACTGTTAATACTTGGTAGGTGTTTAGATTAACTTATTGTCAGGATTATGAGTTGATTTGATTCTGGAAAAACTCATAAGCCCACTTTTTCCAGTGTATGATCTTATCAAGCTAAACTTATTGTATTTTGATCTTTTTGATTCAAGAAGTTAGCAATGCTTGTGCTCTAAGACAAAATGAAAATTTTTTTATAATGGAGGTAAATACCTTGATTACTCATTGGTTACTATAATAGCATATGAATGAGGTCTGATAATATTAAGCTGTATACCTTTGTTCTTGACAGATACATAACCACACCCACACGCCACCCACACCCGTAAACAGAAACCCTTAATCAATAATTGTATAGAGGTTGAAAAAAGACACAACCTACCCATTCCAATTTGGTATTATCTTTTGATTTACGTACATAATTAAAAGTTTAAAACAGTTTGTTCTTATCACTAAGATCATAATTTGGTATTGCTTTCCTTTATTGCTTTATTGTAAATATGTAATCCATACCGTGGTTTCTTTGATGACAAAATTAGATAAAACATATAACCTAAGATTAACCACCATACATGACTAAAAGTATAGCTTACTGATTTAATGATTTGTAGAGATTTAGTGGCTTAGCTTCTGATTTTTCTTTTTTTGACTACCATGAGACAATTATGGACAAAATGCTTCTTATTCAAATGTTGTCAAAATGGGCTATTACAGTAATGGATACATGAGTTTACCTTAAAAGCCTTTTAATAAATGATTTTTTCATCTACGATGATTATTTTTTTCATCTACAAAATGACCCAAAAGTCCATCAAGGTATATTTTTCATCTTTCAACGTTTATTCTTTCCACTAATAATTTTATTGTTATTTGCTCATGGCCTTTCAGCTTTCTAATTAATAGCCGAACACAGGATTTCAATAAAAGTGTAATCATTTATCTTTTATCAGAACAGAAATCAACTGCCTATCAAAGTTGAGACATATCCAATGTGCTTTTCAATTGGAGGTCCTATGAAAATCCAATTGCTTTGGTTGCATGGTTGAGTTGGAACAACCCGTCCACGTTTCTGCACATATCTAACACTCTGGAGTATTAGATATAGTTCTTTTATTTCCTCAAATTTACTGATTGTGAAGGGGTCTCTAACGGTTAGTACCGAGACATACTAACTTTTGTTTCGGGCATTATGTTATGTGTTTTTCAAAAACAAACGTTTCGTTCACTAATACGATGTATATTGTTTATCTTATTACCCCAAGAACGCGAAAATATCTGTATTTGATCTTTCTATTTTTTACTATTTTGGCGTTAACTTTTAGTGCATGATTTATTGATTTCAGATGTTAAATTTTCTAATTTTATGGATGTATGTGTTGGTTTATGCGATTTTTTTTAATATTCATATGAATTTATATCAATGCATCTTTGTTCCTCATTATCAAAAATCAATTGTGTATATTAAATATTATAATTTTGTAGTAAAATAAAACCATAAAACTAGCCTGCCCATCGGGCGGGTCTTAAAGCTAGTTACTATATATTATGTTATTTTTTGTATGTATAATTAGTAAATTTGGCGCGCATGATTTTACATCAATGTAAAATGTTAGTTTGTATAGTTTTATATCATTTATTATTTTTGGATTGCATAACTAAGAAAATCTTAAGTTTTATATTATGTTTGTTATCTTTCTTTATATCAATTCATCATTTGAAATATAGAGTTGAGATCCCCATAGACCCACCAATTGTCATAGAACTGCTGATCCAATCACAACCATCCATTCCAAATTGATCCAAAGGCTAAGATCAAATAAGATAATTACACATGATGGGGTAAAGAGGACAAATATAAAAATTAAAAAAACGATCGGTCTTATTTTCTTCCCCAAATTATTAGGTCAAAACACACACACCCAAACATGATTCAACTCTGATTTCACTCTGATTTACCCTCCAAAATCATGATATAAGATCGTTAATCGTAAAAAACAGTTTATATTGATCGATTTTTTGTTTGATTAAATATAAAAAAACAAGCAAAATCGTGAAAAATGGATGATAATCAGTTAAAAGAATCAAATTTAGTTGATGTTGCAGTTACGGTTGATGAAATTTGAGTGTTGGTTAATGATTTAGTTGATGTTACAGTTGCGGTTGATGAACATCAAGTGGTGGATGATGGAAACAAGCTTATGGAAAAAGANAGTAAATTCCTCAAACGTAACACTTTATTTATATTTAAAAAATTAAATATATTACATTTATAAGTTTTTCTTTAAAAACAATTGTAATATTCTCCAATTGAGAGAAAATATGTGTTCGTTTGTGCCCATCTAACTTTTAGATGGGCAATATATGCCCATTTCAAAAAAAGAAATGGGCTAAATGTGCCCCAATCTTTTAAAATTTGCCAAGATTAGCCCATTATTTTGATTTTGGCAACAAATTGCCACCCGAAGTTGAGATCCCCATAGACCCACCAATTGTCATAGAATTGTTGAGCCAATCACAACCATCCATTCCAAATTGATCCAAAGGCTAAGATCAAATAAGATAATTACACATGAGGGGGTAAAAAGGACAAATATAAAAATTAAAAAAAAATGATCGGTATTATTTTCTTCCCCAAAATATTAGGTCAAAACACACACACCCAAACACTCTCCCGGATCCAAAATACGATTGAATAAAAAAACAACACAATTCAACTCCGATTTCACTCCGATTTACCCTCCAAAATCATGATATAAGATCGTTAATCGTAAAAAACAGATTATATTGATCGATTTTTTGTTCGATTAAATATAAAAAACAAGCGAAATCGTGAAAAATGGATGAAAATCATTTAAAAGAATCAAATTTAGTTGATGTTGCAGTTACGGTTGATGAAAATCAAGTGTTGGTTAATGATTTAGTTTATGTTGCAGTTGCGGTTGATGAACATCAAGTGGTGGATGATGGAAACAAGCTTATGGAAAAAGATGTTGAATTTCCAGATGAAGAATAAAATGTAGATGCTATTCAAGGTAAATGATATGTGATTCAGCTTATTTTGTTGCTTATTTAGGTTTTTAGGGTGTCTAGGCAAATCACATGTGATTCAGCTTATTTAGGTTTTTAGGGTTTCAAGGCAAATCACATGCGATTCGGCTTATTTTGTGAGTGAGATCTCTTTTTTTCAAATGTTATGCATTTAGAGAATAGATTGTTTAAAGTTATGTCGTAAACATGAATAAAACTAATAGACTATTTAAAGTTAGCGGAATTTAAGGAAGTAGATATGTGAGATTTGTGAGTGATGTACTGATGTATAGGGTATATATAAATGCTTGTAAGTGACTGCTGATTTGTGAGTTAGATAAGTTGATTTGGATTGAAATCAGTGGTTAGCGATGTACTGATGTATAGGATTTTGTTGCTGATATACTGATGTATTTTGTTAGAATCATATATAATTCACATTGAATCACATATGATTCAATGTGAATCATATATGATTCACAATGCACTCTTTGGAATTTGGATTAGGTATCAAAAATCATATATGATTTTTGATACAATCCTATATGTTTCTGATATAATCATATATGATTTAACATTTTTATGCATGTCGATCAAAATATGTTGCACAAAATCCTAAAGAGATACTTACAAGGCAATCAGCGAAGAAGGCTACGACTGCTGATAAACCAAAGTCAAAAGTTGTCAAACCCAAACCGAAACTTCCTATTAAACCTCAACCTTCTGTCAAACCTCAACCTTTTGTCAAACCTTAACATTCTGTCAAACTGCTTATGGCTGATTGATGTAAAACTAATGTGCGATAATTTATGCACGTTTATGAAGTGAGTGCATCCAGATCGTGTTAGTTTTATAATGTTATCTATTAGTAATCGATACTACTAGTACCTGGAAACAGTTATCTGATGTTTTTGAGTGTTAAGCATAAGTTCTGAAACCGAACAACATCGTTCAGAAGCCTTGTGATAGATACTTTTGAACTTTTTCGTGTTAGTTCTATATTGTTATCTACTGGTAATTGATACTTCCTTGAGGTAATCATTGATTTATGGAGGCTTGTGATGTTTTTCAGAGTTAAGCACAAGTTCTGAAACCGTGTTAGTTCTACTACTACCTGGAAACAGTTATATGATGTTTTTGAGTGTTAAGCATAAGTTCTAACATACTTTATTGATGTTTGGTAATGGTAATAAATCAGTTTTAATGATTTGTTTCCAGTTTAATGTGTAGTTGGATAGTTAGGTGAATGCATAGCATTTGATTATCAGCTGTGTTTGCGTATTGATGTTCCAAACAGCTTATTGTTGATTGATCTAAGTAAAGTTTTTAGTTAATGAGTAAACAGTCATTTGATGTTTTTGAGGCTTAATTATAAGTTTTGAAACCAAACAGCGTTGTTCAGAAGCCGTGTAATCATAAGAAAACTTCACACTTTCGCTAACATTTTGTAGTAATCATTAAACTAATGTGTTGCAACTTGATATTTTTAGAAAATCATATATGATTATAGTAGAATCATATATGATTTTTGTGACATGTCTTATCTGATTTTTTTTTGCAGAGTTTTTGCAGGATGATTAATGAAAAGCTTTCAAGTATATCTCGTGAGAAGGTTGAACTTGAAGATCTTCATATTGGCATAGTCGTCCTAAACTTGCTCCTGTTAAACAAAAACCTCATGTTCTATTAAAGATCGTGATGATGAGGAAGATGGTGACACTGATGAAGATCGTGATGATGAGGAAGAGGGTGATTCAGATGAACAAGATGAGGATGGAACTGATGCAAGTGAACAAGCAACGAGAAATGTTGCAGCTGGACAAGCGACTATCGCTCCTTAAATAACATACTTTGTTTAGATTTGGATATTTATTCATTTTTATTGCACTGTTGGAAAATTGTTATGAGGATCTTGATTGAATTTTTTATTTATTTTTTATTTTTATTTTTTTTATGTTGAAGCAGATTCTTATGAAAATTGTCTATTTCATGTCTTTTCTATAAGTTTAATATATGTAACATGTGATTTTATTTGAATCATATATGATTCAAAAAGAATCACATATGATTCATAATGAATCACATATGATTCTTTTTGAATCATATATGATTTTTGTCTATTTTTCTAGCGGACTATTTTTAACTGAACATAAATGCAAGATGTTAAATTACAATAAAAATTTTAAAACATACAACAACAAAAAAAAGCAAAGTAAAAAACTACCATTAGATTTTTATAATACCATCAGAACTTGTTCAATACTACATCAAACTTTACCACAAGATTACCCATCATAAGTTGTTCAATACTACATCAGATTTTACCAAAAGACTACACATCAGGTTTACCACATATACCACCATCAGACTATACCAAAAGACCATGAATCACTTAACCATCACTTTTGCAACCTCTTGATTCTCAACGCCATCTTTTTGTTTCTCACGATCGGCCTTGTTCTTGATTGCATTTACAACATTTGAGATCCTTGTTTGTTCAGGTATCTCAGTCTGGAACTTGTTTGTTCTTGATTGCATTCACAATACTTTGGTTTATCAGAAGTCGTAGCCCTCTTAACCGATTGCTTTATAAAATTCTTTTTAGGCTTATGTGCAACAGATTTTGATCAACCTGCATAAAAATTTTAAAT
Source organism: Artemisia annua (assembly GCA_014162995.1). NCBI lineage: Eukaryota > Viridiplantae > Streptophyta > Magnoliopsida > Asterales > Asteraceae > Artemisia > Artemisia annua. The sequence goes on from LBNU01016205.1 coordinate 8,393, forward strand.
GTTAATAACCGTAAAATAATCTAATAGAATCATATATGATTCACATAGAATCATATATGATTTTCATTTAATCATATATAATTCTATGTGAATCATATATGATTCTAACAAAATCCAGTTATAACAAAATCCTATACATCAGTACATCTCTAACCACTGATTTCAATCCCAATCAACTTATCTCACTTACAAATCAGCAGTCACTTACAAGCACAATCAAAGTAGTTATCAATCAAAATTTGCCACTTTGACAAGCATTTAGATGTACCCTATACATCAGTACATCACTCACAAATCTCATAGATCTACTTCCTTAAATTCCGCTAATAACTAAATCCTGTCAACACACATTGAATAAAATCAAATAACAGCAAAAATGACACAGGTTATTTCAAACTCAGACTAAACATTCATTTCAATCCCGAACAAGTGATCTCACTCACAATACAACTATGCCAAAGTAAACAAGCCTTCCTCTTATTACCTGTTACATAATCATATGTGATTTTGCTTCCGAATCATATATGATTATTGCAGACGCTTTCATCAAACACATAGTGTGCATCTTCATCTATAACCTGCTTCATCCATAACCTCATCATCCAACATTCTCTCGGCAAAAACAAATACACCGAAACAAATAACAATATATTATAAATAAAATCACTAACACAAATCATTAAATCATATATAAATCAACAGATCTAGAACTAACTTTATACAACAATTGATACTATATCACTTAAAACTATACAACAAGTCACCAGACATGATTTGTAACCTATAATCAGATTCAATAAATAGCAACCGAAACCCTAAGTGATAGCATAAATATCAATCGATCGATAAATATATAAATCATGCTAAAAAAAAGCAAAAAATATAAAGACGGTTATATGGAGGATTGACGGTGATGATGACGGTTATGAAGGATTGACGGTGATGAGGATTGACGGTGATGATTATTGACGGTTATGGAGGATTGAGGGTGATGAGGATTGACAGTTACGGAGTTATTTTGGTGAAAAAAATGAAGGTTGCATTTATTTATTTTTTTGTTTATGTATAAAGTTAGTTCTACATGAAAAAAGTTTGGAAGGGAATGGACCATGTTACCTATTTCAGCGGGTATCAAAGGAGAATAAAAAAAAAATTCGATTAATAAGAAGCGTTAGATGAAGAGGGGATGGACGGACCAGATTTGTTAATCAGATCTACGGTAAAAAAGGGATCTACAAAGAACTTTTGGCTTGAAATATTATACAACAAAATACATCGAATCTTCAAAATTTATACAATCATGACACTTAAACATAACTCGACTCTCTAGCCTTTCACATGTATTACTAAACACATACACTAAAACTCACAACTAACAAAGCAAGCATGTATTAATAGCTAGCTTACTTCTGGTCACTTGATATTAAATTGTTAAGGTCTAATTTTCAGTAAAATTAAATGCGAATTTTTTGCAATTTTATAATAAGACTTATGTTCATTTTACTAAAGGCTTTAAATGTTCAAGCTTTTAAATTAAAATTAAATCACATGTGATTTATCACACAAGTTTCAACAATAAAAGAAAGTAAAATAAAAGTATAATGAACGTGAAAAGAGTTAAAAAGATATTTGTCGAAAGTATATCGAAATGGTCATCTATTGACAAACAATTAAATGTTCATTGCGATAATATAACTTTTTTCGTTTATCGATTAAATTTTTTTGAGATATTAGTTTTTTAAAGAACTAGGTGGAAGTGTATTTATTAAGTGGTTGCACATTTTCATTATGTACTTTCTATGAGAGCGTTTTTACTTTATTTGTAGAATTTTCACTGTTGGGTAGGTATGGTGATGGCTTTTGGATTTTAAATTTAGTTGCCACACTTAAAAAAAAAAAAAAAAAAAAAAAAAAAAAAAAAAAACCCTCCTATCTTTAAGGCAATTTTTTTACAAAATTTGACGCATTGATTTTATAGGCGTTATGCTAGGAAAGCAAATTTCTCAAGATTTGATCAAATTGCAATTTGACGCATTGGGTTGTTGTTAGCAAAACCCAACAAATTTTGTTCTAGTTAAGCTCCAAATGATCATATTCTTTTACAGTATTAAAATTTCAAAGAAAAATATCTTTTATATAATAAAGGAATTATATAATTTCGGAGTTTTTTTGACAAAACAATATTATAAGAAAAAAAATTAGACCAATAGGAGAGCTCAATTTTGACACATAGGCAAAATCAAACAATATGATTGGCCAATAAAAAGTCAAAATTGAATTGATTTTGGTCAAACTTTAATAACTTTGGTGGGGAATTTGGTTGAGAAAAAAAACACATAAAAATATAGGTGTCAAATTTATGAAAACAAAAACTTACAAAAAGATGAGATAATTAATAAAACTTTAGTGGTTGAATTTTAGATATATTATATAGAGTTAAGTGTAAATTGTAAGTATCCATGTTTTTAAATAACTTTAGATAATAAACAAATAACCCCCTATATTTATACCTTTAGAGTTTATAAGATGGACTTTATTTACAATTACATGAGTATTAGTATTAGTTTGAGACTTTCATCCATTAAAATTACAAAATTTTGTTTCATCTACTAAATTATATATATATATATATATATATATATATATATATATATATATATATATATATATATATATATATATATACACACACTATGTACGTTAAATATGAACTCATGTTATCCTATTTAAAAATATAATTTATGCGTACACGGGTTTGAATATTAAATACGGGAAAATTACTATTAACAGTAATATAAATATCAAATGGTAAGCATGAATTACTGTGATATGAAAATAAATATACTCGATTGTACTATAACAACGACTCATGTAATTATTATTTAAAATTTATATACGGATATCAGGAAAAGCATTTGTAAAAAACTTTACGGAGTATATTTTAACTTCATTAACGCTCATTATGTGCTACTAAACTCACACATTTTGTACAACATGATATCAATAGTTAAACTTAAACAACAACATCAATCTGAACTTCAATATCTATGTCAGATAAATAAAGTTAAATCTTTCATCCATTAAAATTTTTCAAAAAATATTAATAGATACTTATATCACAATTTTCACGGGTAAATTCTTATGTGTCCATATAGTAAACTAAATTTTAAAATAAAATTAATTTATGTGTAAACCCCGTGCGTGCTTGAGACTTATCTTTTATATAATAAAGGAATTACATCATTTCAGAGTTTTTTTGACAGAACAATCTTAGTGGAAAAAAAATTGGGCCAATAGGAAAGCTCAATTTTGACACATAGGCGAAATCGAGCAATATGATTGCCCAATTAAAAATCAAAATTGAATTGATTTTGGTCAAACTTTAATAAATTTGGTGGAGAATTTGATTGAGGAAAAAAACATATAAAAATATAGGTGTCAAATTTATGAAAATAAAAAACTTAAGAAAAGAGGAGGTAATTAATAAAACATTGTTGTTGAATTTTAAATATATTATATGAAGTTAAGTGTAAAATTATAAATCTCCATATTTTTTGATAACTTTAGATAATAAACAAATAAACCCTTACACTTTATACCCCCTACACTTTATTATATGAACTTTGTTTACAATTACATGAGTACTAATATTAGTTTGAGACTTCTATCTATTAAACTTACAAAATTTTATAAATGTACGAATTAGTTTTAATATACGTTAAATACTTTTAAAATAAATATTAGTTTTAAACTTTCATCTATTAAAATATCTTTTTACTATGTACGTTAA
>LBNU01016205.1:20757-50539 GCA_014162995.1 Artemisia annua
ACCCGAACCTGACCCATTTAAATTATCGGGTCAGCTATGTCAACCCTAACCTGTTTACACATAACCCGAACCTGACCCATTTAACCCATATATATACTTGGGTTGGCGGGTTAAATAGGTTACATGGGTTGAATAGGTTAAACAGGTTTCGGGTTGACCCATTTAACCCGTTTTATATACAAAAGTTGGCACACTACACGAGTTAAACAGGTTAAACGGGTTTGCGGGTCGACCCGTTTAACCGATTTAACCCATATAATAAATATAAATAAATTTTAATTAAATAAAAAATCTTAAACGGGTTGGCGGGTCGACCCGTTTAATTTATTTTCAACCCGAACCTGACCTGTTTAATAAACGGGTCAGATGGGTCGACCCAAAACCGACCCGAAATCTGTTTAGACTCAACCTGAACCTGTTAATTTTCGTGTCGGTTTCAGGTCGGGTTTCGTGTCAGGTCAGAAATTGCCACCCCTATACACAACTAACACATGGAAATTTCGGTTTAAACCACATATATTTTTTACTTAGTTGAGATAACAAAAATGAGAGGTTAATTGGGTCGTAATAAAGAACATTCAATTTGGGTCGTAAATAACTTCGTATCAAAGTACATATCTACTTTCAAATTACACATAGTTTTTGAGAAGTGATACATTACATTATGCCCTTTATATTACTCCGTAACTTTTAAAACACATTCTAATTGATTAAAATTCAAAATAAAAACTTATTTTGACAAAAACAGTAAAACACTAAACTTAAAGAATGAAGCACGGTTTAAATAAGAGCCGAAGGTGTGGTGAGTAAGTTTATCAACTCATTTGGGAATGCCACATCATCTTAACAAACCTCCTCTTACAACTCTCTTCACTCACAACTAAGAAGGGAAGATGTCGTGAGGAGGTAAATCTCCTCATTCGGGTCTCACGGGGTGCTACATCATCTTAACAAACATCCCCTTACAAAATGGGTACGTTTAAAATTATTTAAAATTATATATTTTGTGCACATAAAACTGAAATTTAATTACTCCGGAAAAAAGAGAAACCAAAAGATTGTAGTTATTTTCTTCGTGCACAACTGCGACGTCGACCTCCCTCCACCCTTTACCGAGTTACCCTGACGAAGCATCATCCACTTTTTGTCACCGTTCTTTTTCTCCTATATAAGGGTGGCGCAAGCCACCACTATGTGCAAAATTTGAAGTCTTGTGCGTGGTGTTTAGATGGCTTCTATAAGAGATCACTCATGAGAGGTAGGATAGTGGTGATCCACCACCTCTTATAAAAATAGTATAAGTTACAGTTAAAAATGAAAATTTATTATTATAAAATACATGAAGTAATATAAGAAGTACATAGTTTTTGTAAATTTGAATGCAGTTAATGTCTAGCATAGCTTTTCTTTATGTTTTAAGAAGGGCTTTAAAAATTAGTAGGAAATGCCTATATTTAGTGTTTAAGACTTTGTATATCATATATTCATGTTATTATATATAAAACTTTCACTTCCTAAAAAAAGTAATAAGAATTAAAANGACAACAAATCGGCTATTGCACTTATGAAAAATCCAGTCTTTCACGGGAGAAGCAAGCATATAAACACACGTTATCATTTTATCCGAGAGTGTGTTGAAAGAGGCCAAGTGCAAGTTGAATTTGTAAGAGGTGATTTGCAGCGTGCTGATATTCTAACGAAAGCTCTCGCAAGGATTAAGTTCAAGGAGATGCAAGAGCTACTCGGAGTTGAAGACCTCCCTATCTCGAGTCACAAATTAGGGGGTGAATGTTGGGCTAATGTCTGACCGAGCTAATGGACAGATAAACCGAACCAAGCATGTGGGACGAGTTACAAGAATAGTCTAATTAGGATTCCTTTATTTTTAGCTTTAAGATAAGGATTATCTTATTTAATTAGACTTGTAGTAGGATTAGGAAAGCCTGTTCTATTCCCTATATAAACACAGCCGAGCACCTGGTTTGTGTATGTATTCCAATATCAGTTTTTGTAAGCAAATACTTTTCTGATTAATTAGAAAGCTTGTTCTAGTTATTCTCGTGGTGTTTTTGTTCCAGTTCTGTCGAGTTTTGTCTTGGGTCGAATCAGATTCAGGTCTTGAATAGTATTATTTATTTATAAGCATCTCTAGTTTTTATATACTCTATACCTGATATAGTAAATTTAATTAAAGTATGAACAAATAGATGTCAAAAAGACAAAAAAACGTAGAAGTTAAAGATTCTACGGCAGCATAAAGCTAAAGCAGTGCATTACAAAACTTTATCATTAATTTACAATTATTTTGTTTAAACATTTTACAAAACAAACAAATAAAGTTTCTTATAAAGTTCTAAATATAGTTGTGTGCTGAAAAAAAATTTAAACCCAATATCACACATTGTTTTTTGATGTGCACATATTAGTTCAAACAAGTAGAGCATGATATGAATATGGTAAAGATTAATCTATCTTATTAGTAGTTATTAGTACAAACACGTAGACCATGATATGAATATGGTAAAATTAATATAACTGAATTGCAATAGTACCGAAGTGAATAAGTTACAAAATTTGTTCTAAACTTACAACGAGTTAAATTAATTGAACTAATGAGAGTCGTTCAAACATCTTTAGATAGCAAATCATGTTCACTTCCCACCATAAAAAAGCTATAGGTACACAACTAGGGGTGGCAATTCGGGTCGGGTTCGGGTTGGCGGGTTCGGGTTGACAGGTTGGCGGGTCAGAAAACCCCGACCCGAACCTGACCCATTTAAATTATCGGGTCAGCTATGTCAACCCTAACCTGTTTACACATAACCCGAACCTGACCCATTTAACCCATATATATACTTGGGTTGGCGGGTTAAATAGGTTACATGGGTTGAATAGGTTAAACAGGTTTCGGGTTGACCCATTTAACCCGTTTTATATACAAAAGTTGGCACACTACACGAGTTAAACAGGTTAAACGGGTTTGCGGGTCGACCCGTTTAACCGATTTAACCCATATAATAAATATAAATAAATTTTAATTAAATAAAAAATCTTAAACGGGTTGGCGGGTCGACCCGTTTAATTTATTTTCAACCCGAACCTGACCTGTTTAATAAACGGGTCAGATGGGTCGACCCAAAACCGACCCGAAATCTGTTTAGACTCAACCTGAACCTGTTAATTTTCGTGTCGGTTTCAGGTCGGGTTTCGTGTCAGGTCAGAAATTGCCACCCCTATACACAACTAACACATGGAAATTTCGGTTTAAACCACATATATTTTTTACTTAGTTGAGATAACAAAAATGAGAGGTTAATTGGGTCGTAATAAAGAACATTCAATTTGGGTCGTAAATAACTTCGTATCAAAGTACATATCTACTTTCAAATTACACATAGTTTTTGAGAAGTGATACATTACATTATGCCCTTTATATTACTCCGTAACTTTTAAAACACATTCTAATTGATTAAAATTCAAAATAAAAACTTATTTTGACAAAAACAGTAAAACACTAAACTTAAAGAATGAAGCACGGTTTAAATAAGAGGCGAAGGTGTGGTGAGTAAGTTTATCTACTCATTTGGGGATGCCACATCATCTTAACAAACCTCCTCTTACAACTCTCTTCACTCACAACTAAGAAGGGAAGATGTCGTGAGGAGGTAAATCTACTCATTCGGGTCTCACGGGGTGCCACATCATCTTAACAAACATCCCCTTACAAAATGGGTACATTTAAAATCATTTAAAATTATATATTTTGTGCACATAAAACTGAAATTTAATAACTCCGAAAAAAAGATAAACCAAAAGATTGTATTATTTTCTTCGTGCACAACTGCGACGTCGACCTCCCTCCACCTTTTACCGAGTTACCCTGACGAAGCATCATCCACTTTTTGTCACCGTTCTTTTTCTCCTATATAAGGGTGGCGCAAACCACCACTATGTGCAAAATTTGAAGTCTTGTGCCCGGTGTTTAGATGGCTTCTATAAGAGATCACTCATGAGAGGTGGGATAGTGGTGATCCACCACCTCCTATAAAAATAGCATAAGTTACAGTTAAAAATGAAGAGTATGAATCTAGTGAGAAGAATTAATGAAATGAGAAGAGTGAGAAAAAATTATAGCCACATATTTCAAATAATGAAAGAGAAATAATAGGAGATGCATATATTTTTTCATGGGTGATCTAATATTTATGGTTGTAATTTCTTCTCATTTTTCTCATCTTAATTATATTTCTCATTTGATCCTAAGCCTAAAAATAAAAATTTATTATTATAAAATACATGAAGTAATATAAGAAGTACATAGTTGTTGTAAATTTGAATGCAGTTAATGTCTAGCATAGCTTTTCTTTATGTTTTAAGAAGGGCTTTAAAAATTAGTAGGAAATGCCTATATTTAGTGTTTAAGACTTTGTATATCATATATTCATGTTACTATATATAAAACTTTCACTTCCTAAAAAAAGTAATAAAAATTAGAAAAAAAAAAAATGAAGTATCATTGAATTTTAAAATATTATTATTTATCATATTGCTAAAAGCTTTTATGAATTTTGTGAGTTGAATAAAACTTATACTATGAGTAACTTAACTTTTATAAAAATAAACTTGATATTTTAATAATTTTGTGTTAAACTGCTCTTAATTACCAAATCAAACAGTAAAACAAAAAATCCAATAAAAAAAAGTAGATTTTAAACAATAAAATAAGGAACCATAAATAACAATAAAAAATAGAAATCCAAGATTTAAAAGCTCATCATCTCCTGTCATCACTCACTCCTTCAAATATTCTTACACCAGAAGATTACCCAAAACACACTGTCTTCCTCTCTCTCTTTTTTTCTATTTTTTTATTTATTTTATTTATTCCCATTAACATTTCATTTTATTTACAAACAAAATAAATAAAAAGTAGCTATGAAGGAATAACCAAGAAACATATAAAAACCATTCATTAAAAAAAACAAAACATCAACCTTCTATATACCTTACCTTTGTTTTAGAACAACAACAACCCACATCTTATTTTTATTCCTTTGTGTCTCAATTCTCATTAGATCTCAATCTTTCCACTAATGGTATGTATGTATGTTCATCATCAAGATTCATTTTCTTGATTTGTTATATATATAAAAGTTTTGTTTTTTTTATATGTATATGTGTGTATTTGATCTATTTGAATTATGGGTTGTTGTTGTTTTTAGGAATATGCAATCTACTTGAGATTAGTGTTTGATGGATCCAATTATACTTCTTGAATACTTTGTTTATAGGAATATGCAATCTGATCACTTTTTTTTTTTTTTAGTTGAGTTTATCTAGATAAGGTAAAAAATTTTAATCTTTTTCATATCCACATTTTGATCTGAATTATGTAGAATTGTGTAGGATTGTGTTTTTTTAATGAGGATGTGAATTTGTGATGTGTTATGTTTTTTTTTGGGTTTGTAGTTGGTTTGTAGTTTGGAAATTTTGAGGATTTGATGGCAATTCAACATGGGATTGTGGAAAAGGTGGAAGGGGATTTCGGGAAGTTGTTCATTGGAGGGATATCGTGGGATACGGATGAGGCGCGGTTGAAAGAGTATTTTAGTAGCTATGGTGAAGTGGTGGAGGCTGTGATCATGAGGGATCGGATTACTGGCCGTGCTCGTGGGTTTGGTTTTGTTGTGTTTGTTGATCCTGCTGTTGCTGAGAAGGTTGTTTTGGATAAACATATGATTGATGGTCGAACCGTAAGTTTTTTTTTAAAAAAAGTTTGTAACTTTACTTTAGATATGGGGTGTTTGGATTTGCATTTACACGTTGTTTGGCATTGGATATCCGTAATCGGGAAAAGCCTTTTCTTTTCACCTTTTAAATAAGCATTTGCTGCAACTAAACTTTTTTTTTTATTTTTTATATTTTTTTTTTTTTTATTTTTTTTTTTTTGAATTTTTTGTTATTTAACGATTTAAATCCTTAAATGAACAAAATTCATCAAGCAGGTACTAATCACTACTTCGACAATAGTAGCACATCCAAACAGTATATCTTACTCTGATTATTGCAAATCATATACGTAATCACTTTGAAAACGCAATGCCAAACACCCTTTTATTGTGATTGGCATTCTCTCATACTTTAGGAACAATACAATCATTTTTTAGAAAAATGGCTACTAAGATAAGTGTAAAACAATCTATATATCCAAACACCCAAACAGTATGTAATGGAAACAATGTACTCTGTATTTCACAGTCCTTAGTTCATAACTTGCGTGTTTAGGTTGAAGCAAAGAAGGCGGTTCCAAGGGAGGACCACAATGGACTAAACCGAGTCAATGGCAGCATTCAAGGATCACCGGGTCCCGGTGGACGTACAAAGAAGATATTTGTTGGAGGTTTAGCATCTACTGTCACTGAGAGTGACTTTAAGAAATACTTCGATCAGTTTGGTGGTATTACAGATGTAGTAGTCATGTATGATCACAACACTCAAAGGCCAAGAGGTTTTGGTTTTATTACATTTGATTCAGAGGAAGCAGTGGACCGTGTCTTGCATAAAACCTTCCATGAACTCAATGGTAAAATGGTTGAAGTCAAACGGGCGGTCCCAAAAGAGTTATCACCAGGGCCTAACCGGAGCCCATTGGTTGGGTTTAACTACGGGTTAACCCGACCCAACACATTATTCACTAGTACTTACCCACAAGGTTTCAATATTGGGTCAATTGGAGGTTATGGAGGTCGAGCCAATAGTCAGTTCAGTCCTATTGGGAGAAATGGATTCAATCCATTTGGGTCATCTGGTTATGGGATGGGTATGAATCTTGAGCCCACTTTGAGCCCTGGTGCATTTGGAGGGAGTTCAAACCACATGGGCTATGGGAGAGTTATGAGCCCGTATGTTGGTGGAAACTCAAATAGGTACATTACCCCTATTGGATATAATCAAAGTAATGGTAGAAATGAGTCGTTTATAGGTTCATCAACTCGAAACATGTGGGGTAATGGTGGACTTACGAGCCCTAATGGGTCCGGTGCGTATTTAGGCTCAGGAAGTGGTGGGTTTGGAGTATTTGGAAACGGGGGCAATTGGGGCTCGTCTCCTATATCTACTCAAAATGGAGTGAACTCTTCTGGATACAATGGTGGAAGTATTGGGCCTATAGGGGGTCCGGAAAGTAACTATGGTCTTGGACTCGGAAGAAACGGGCCGAATGTAGGACAAGAAGGGTCTTATGGTAATATGTACCGTGGGGGTTCAATGTATGGTGACCCGACTTGGCAGTCTTCGTCTAACGAGCTTGATGGTCCAGGTTCTGGTTCATTCGGTTACGGGCTTGACAGTTCAGAAGATGTTGGAAACTATAGCATTGCAAATAGACAAACTAATAGGGGTATGTTATCATACTCTATTTGAATACACTATTCATTTTTCTGTCTGTTTCATTTTTTAGTCATTTTACTTCTTTTTACATATTAGCCATTGAAATATGAATTGGTGGCCCATTAGGATAAGTTTTTAACAAAGAAAACCGCTTAAAGACCCGTTTTAGAAAATTATAATTATAGATAAAATTGCTCAAGTTTTAAGTTTAGATTATATGTTATAGAATGACTAAAACAGAACAATGAATACGTACATTGGTATTTTATTACAAAATTTCTTGTCAAGTTCAAAAATTTTCTCAAGATTGCATACAACATCAACTTATCAACTTGTTTTTGGCGTACTATTTCAGGGATTGCAGCATAGAAGTTTTTCATGATTTGCATACAAGAAGGTAACTTTAGGAGGAACTGTTATTTTCGTAGATAACCCTCTTTAGTATACAACACGAGCAGCTTTAAGGCAATTCGGTATGTGGATTCTTGAAAAGATATACGACAACATTTGAAGTTGGTTTAAAAGGGTATTTGGTGGCAAGTTTTGATTTCTAATTGACCTTAGGTTTCCGGCATATGTGTTCCTGGTCAACAGGTCTCACATTTTGATGTGTTGTTGTGCATCTTCTCGACGAGGGTGGTAGAGTAGATGAAATAATTAATGTTTCTCTTTTTGTTTTCTTCGGGTTTTATTTGTTTATTGTTGAGTTGTTGTAATGTCTGGCAAAGTTGTTGTCAGTACTTTGATATCGCTTTCTGATAATGTACTTTCGGTTTTGTTTGATTTACAAAGTGTGAATGATTAGATATTCAAGTTAATAAGTTGACTGAATGATCACTTTCATGTTATTCCATCTCCATTTGCATGTTTTAAACAGGTTATATTGATCTTGTAAGCTTCTGTACATTTTGATTCATCTAACACTTTAATTTTGTAGGTCATGCTCACATGTTCATACGGGCAGTCTGATGATGGCCCGATAAGGTGAACAATGATGTAAACGCATTCCATTGCTCACCATTTATCAGGCTCACCCATATTTACACACTTGTGTATGTGCATGCCATTTTAATAGACCCAGGTGAGTCGTCTTATTTGTTTTCAAGTACTAACAACGTAACAAAGGTAGAGACGTCGACCCTAAATTTTAAACTCAGGTGATAATCGAGGATAAATGGAACTCCAACTGAATGAACTTATAAAACCGGCATGAAAATATCTTCCGAATGCAACAAAAGCTCGAAAACAATGTGATACATGATGTTTTTGTTATATCATTGAACACTGAATTAAGATGTTAAATCATAGTCAATAATCAAATTAATCATCAAGATGTTAGATCATTTGTTTTTGTTCTAACATTGAACACTCGATTAAAATGTTAAATGTTAGTCAATATTTTCTTTAAGTGTTTATATTTAACAGATTTAAAATTATAAATAAATTGCGGGGATAGCTCAGTTGGGAGAGCGTTAGACCGAAGATCTAATGGTCAGGTGTTCGATCCACCTTCACCGCATATATCTTTTTTTTTTTCCCTACTTTTTCTTTTACATCACTAATCTTTCAGAAAGTTACACCATTTCTCCCTGTTTGTTTCTAATGCCATTAAAAATTTCACGAGCTTGAGTTTCCACGAGCAAGATTTGATTGAGACGAGCCAATTCAAACTCAAAGTTAGTTTGCGTTCAGGTTAAACTCAAACTCAGTTTGAAATGAACTTACATGGTCCAATCTTCGGCTCTGGTTGATGAAAATTTGAGCTTGCTTTGAGGCTGATTCGAGTGCTCATTTAGCTCAAAGATACTAGTAAGAAGTAAGAACCATGTTCATAGGCCTAGCATGATTTGAGCTCAATTCAACTAGTTCAGGGTGAGTTGAATCTCAAATAACTCAGTAAATGCTCTAATCGTCACTGCACCAACTCATATATATGAGGTATAAAGTACTTAAAATATCACAAATGCTGAGGAAAGCTCCATGAGAGTTTAAAGGTAGCTCATATAAGCCTCAAAACGACTCATTATACGTTTCAAGATTGTGTGTAGTAACAATCCATATAAGTGTTTTTATCTTATCTACTTTTGTTATTCTTAACTAATGTTCCACATCTTAGTAATTAATCCAACAATTATATGATGTTTATAAAGTTACTTGTACATTTTCCCTTTGTTAATAAGTTACCTTCTCGTATGCAAATCATGTAATTAATCCATATCGCTTTCTGATAATGTACTTTCAGTTTTGTTTGATTTACAAAATGTGAATGATTAGATATTCAAGTTAATAAGTTGACTGAATGTTCACTTTCATGTTATTCCATCTCCATATGCATGTTTTAAACAGGTTATATTGATCTTGTAAGCTTCTGTACCATTTTGATTCATCTAACACTTTAATTTTGTGTGTCATGCTAGAGGCGGAGCTAGAAAGTTATGGTCGGGGGCAAATTTTAATAATTTTTAGAAACTACACTACAAATCAGTTCATTGAGGGGCAAATTACAAAATTAGCCAGATATTTTAAAAATTTTACACTACATTCTTTTTTGCTCTACCCCTCCTTTCTCCGCCTCTGGTCATGCTCACATTTTCATACTGGCAGTATGATGATGTCCCCATAAGGTGAACAATGATGTAAACGCATTTAAGTGTTCACCATTTATCAGGCTCACCCATATTCATACACTTGTGTGTGTGCATGCCATTTTAATAGACCCTGGTGAGTCGTCTTATTTGTTTTCAAGTACTAGCAACGTAACAAAGGTAGAGACGCCGACTCTAAATTTTAAACTCAGGTGATAATCGAGGATAAATGGAACTCCAACTGAATGAACTTATAAAACCGGCATGAAAATATCTTCCAAATGCAACAAAAGCTCGAAAACAATGTGATACATGATGTTTTTGTTATATCATTGAACACTGAATTAAGATGTTAAATCATAGTCAATAATCAAATTAATCATCAAGATGTTAGATCATTTGTTTTTTTTTTCTAACATTGAACACTCGATTAAAATGTTAAATGTTAGTCAATATTCGCTTTAAGTGTTTATATTTAACAGATATAAGATTATAAATAAATTGCGGGGATAGCTCAGTTGGGAGAGCGTTAGACCGAAGATCTAATGGTCAGGTGTTCGATCCACCTTCACCGCATACATATATATATATATATATTTTTTTTTTCTACTTTTTCTTTTACATCACTAATCTTTCAAAAAGTTACACCATTTGTCCCTGTTTGTTTCTAATGCCGTTAAAAAGTTCACGAGCTTGAGTTTCCACAAGCAAGATTTGATTGAGACGAGCCAATTCAAACTCAAAGTTAGTTTGCATTCAGGTTAAACGCAAACTCAGTTTGAAATGAACTTACATTGTCCAATCTTCAGCTATAGTTGATGAAAAATTCCACGGCTCCTTTAGCTAAAGATACTAGTAAGAACCATGTTCATAGGAGTTCAATTCAACGTGTTGGTATAGCTCAACGACAACTAGTTCAGGGTGAGTTGAATCTCAAATAACTCAAAAATGCTCAAATCGTCAGCACACAAAATCATATATATTAGGTATAAAGTACTTCAAATATCACGAATGCCGCGGAAAGTCCCATGAGAGTTTAAGGTGGCTCCTATAAGCCTCAATCCATATAAGGGCTTGACAGTTCAGAAGATGTTGGAAACTATAGCATTGCAAATAGACAAACTAATAGAGTTATGTTATCATACTCTATTTGAATACACTACTCACTTTTCTGTTGTTTCGTTTTTCAGTCATTTTATTTATTTTTACAGCTTAGCCATTGAAATATGAATTGGTGTCCCATTAGGATAATTTTTTAACAAAGAAAACCTAAAGACCCGTTTTAGAAAATGATAATTATAGATAAAATTGCTCAAGTTTTTTATGTTACGATTATTTGTTATAAAATGACTAAAACAGAAAAATGAATACGTACGTTGGCATTTTATTATAAAATTTCTTGTCAAATTCAAGAATCTTCTCAAGATTGCATACAACGTCAAGTTATCAACCTGTTTTTGGCGAACTATTTCAGGGATTGCAGCATAGAAGTTTTCACGATTTGCAAGAAGGTAACTTTAGGAGGAACTGTTATTTTCGTAGATAACCCTCTTTAGTATACAACACGAGCGGCTGTAAGGCAATTCGGTATGTGGATTCTTGAAAAGATATACTACAACATTTGAAGTTGGTTTAAAGGGTATTTGGTGGCAAGTTTTGATTTTTCATTGAACTTAGGTTTCCGGCATGTGTTCCTGGTCAACAGGTCTCACATTTGATGTGTTGTTGTGCATCTTTTCGACGAGGGTGGTAGATTAGATGAAATAATTAATGTTTCTCTTTTTGTTTTCTTCGGATTTTACTTGTTTATTGTTGAGTTGTTGTAATGTCTGGCGAAGTTGTTGCCAGTTCTTTGATATT
This sequence comes from Artemisia annua, assembly GCA_014162995.1. NCBI lineage: Eukaryota > Viridiplantae > Streptophyta > Magnoliopsida > Asterales > Asteraceae > Artemisia > Artemisia annua. The sequence goes on from LBNU01016205.1 coordinate 32,592, forward strand.
GCTTTCTGATAATGTACTTTCGGTTTTGTTTGATTTACAAAGTGTGAATGATTAGATACTCAAGTTAATAAGTTGACTGAATGTTCACTTTCATGTTATTCCATCTCCATTTGCATGTTTTAAACAGGTTACATTATTGATCTTGTAAGCTTCTGTACCATTTTGATTCATCTAACACTTTAATTTTGTAGGTCATGCTCACATGTTCGTACGGGCAGTCTGATGATGGCCCGATAAGGTGAACAATGATATAAACACATTCCGCTGTTCACCATTTATCGGGCTCATCCATATTCATATACTTGTGTGTGTGCATGCCGTTTTAATAGAGCCCGGTGAGTCGTCTTATTTGTTTTCAAGTACTAGCAACGTAACAAAGGTAGAGACGTCGACTCTAAATTTTAAACTCAGGTGATAATCGAGGATAAATAGAACTCCAACCGAATGAACTTATAAAACCGGCATGAAAATGTCGTCCGATTGCAACGAAAAAGATGTGAAAAAATGATGTTTTTGTTCTATCACTGAACACTGAATTAAGATGTTAAATCTTAGTCAATGATCATCAAGATGTTTTACATTATCTTAGTCTATATTAGCTTAAACTTTATAATTAATAGATATAAGTTTATAAACAAATTGCGGGGATAGCTCAGTTGGGAGAGCGCCAGACTGAAGATCTGGAGGTCAGGTGTTCGATCCACCTTCACCGCATAATATCTTTTTTCCAATTTTCATGTTTATATAATATGCCTTTAGTTATAGAACTTAAAGTAACATTTATAAACATGTTGCGGGGATAGCTCAGTTGGGAGAGCGTCAGACTGAAGATCTGAAGGTCAGTTGTTCGATCCACCTTCACCGCAAACATCTTTTTTTGTACTTTTTATTCTACATCACTAATCTTTCAGAAAGTTACAAAATTTGTCCCTGTTTGTTTCTAATGCCGTTAAAAAGTTCACGAGCTTGAGTTTCCACAAGCGAGATTTTATTGAGACGAGCCGATTCAAACTCTAAGTTTGCGTTCATGTAAACGCAAACTCGGTTTGAAATGAACTTACATGGTCCAATCTTCAGCTCTGGTTGATGAAAATTTGAGCTTGCTTTGAGGTTAATTCGAGTGCTCATTTAGCTCAAAGATACCTAGTAAGATGTAAGAACCATGTTCGTAGGCCTAGGCCTAGCATGTTTGTAGGCCTAACATGATTTGAGCTCAATTCAACTTGTTGTATAGCTCAACTTCAACTAGTAAAGGGTGAGTTGAATCTCAAATAACTCAATAAATGCTCAAATCGCCAGCGCACCTAGTCATATATAATGCCACGGAAAGCTCCATGAGAGTTTAAGGTGGCTCGTATAAGCCTCAAAACGATTACGTTTCAAGATTGTGTGTAGTAACAATCCATATAAGGGTGTGTCACACAAATGTTATTCTTAACTAATGTTTCACATCTTAATAATTAATCCAACAATTATATGATATTTATAAAGTTGATTGTACATTTTTCCTTTGTTTGTTAATAAGTTGTACTTCATATTTCACGATCTAATGATTATTTACGCATGAGTGATATTGATAAGAACAAATACCTCTCCATCAACCATGAGCTCTTGTCGTTCACCAACTCCAAACATTTGATTCCTAAATTTGATCATTATGGTAATATATGGTCCATTATATCTTTTAAGATCTACTTATCTGTATCCTCAAAAATAGTTCTATCATTTTGCAAGGGATCTATGTGTAGATAAAAATCGAATACTTTATCTCCAACATGGATCATTAGAAAAGCTAGAAAATTTTATAAGTCAATTTAGAAAAGCAAACACACGACTCAGAATACACAAGTTATGTTCACAATCCAAAAAAAGGTGTAGATTGGCGGAACATTCTTGACTGAGAATACATCGGCCACTGTTCACCCAACAAAGAATAGCTCCGGCAACTCTCCTGGCCTAGAGGAGCAGTGGAGCACCAACTGGAGTGAGCACGAGCCAAGACTCGAACCATAACCTTTTATCCACAAAATCTCTTTAATGAGCTAATAGATTTTTCAAATGTGGATACCAACTTAACTAAAGTCATTTGGTGTCTAATTAGCAGTGTAATATTTACTAGAGACGACATCATTTATTGATTAAAAGTTTAACCATTAAGCTAAAAACATAAAGAATCCATACTTTCTTTACAATGAATATTATTTTCTTTGCGGATAATAATTCATGGACGGAACAAAAGACCAAATATAACTGGATGCATAAAAATTTTTGCATCGTAATATAATAGAGTTACAAAGTAACACTAAAAACAAATTTCGATGGACCGAGTGCATTTAAGACGAGTTTAAGAAAACGATGTTTTTATCCAAAAATTAACACTATAGCATAAAATCTATGGGTGTCTTAGTACCCCGCAGGAACCCCTGGTTCCGTCCCCGGATAATATAAAGGATAATGGTAGTAGTTGTTAACTGCAACTACAGCTACGACAAAGCCAATAAAAAAGATTTAATTACAACATTGATGGATTGTAATAGTTAACCAATTAATCAAACTTTTAATTAAATCAAGATAAAACCCAACTCTAATAATGACACTACATGCCTACATGGTGTCTAAGTAGGCCCTGTAATTAAACATATGATTGATTCATTTCACCATATGGTTTTGTCAAATGTCTCTTTGATTACATTATTATTGAGAACACAAGCAATTGAGCATCTTAATCCACTAAAGAAAGTGAAATAACCATCATTTAACTCGTGATTGTGTAATCGATGTCCCGAGCTTAAAGCAACAAACTGAGGCCGATCGGTACCTAGCGAACGAGTATTGTTGTTATCATGAGTTGTGTTGCTTAGATTTTTCACATTCTTGTCATTTTACAAGAAAAGAAACCTGCTAAGATCTTTGGCTCATCAATCTGGTTATTTTGGTATATGTATCCCGCGCGGTATATTGTATACTGATTAAGGTTATCTATATCTATACAATAGGACCGACCCGTAGAATAACCTAAACGACTCAACAGAACCTTCAAACTACAGTAAAGATCATGAACATAGGCATGATGTAAGCCAGGAGAATATACTATCTTCGACTTTTTGTTTTTGTGGGTGTCATGGCAGATCCTACCAACCCAATAAACATTGATGAATAGCAATACACCTGCATGGAGCATTTTGACCCTAACAACTGGAAGATCAAAGTTAAATCCGCTCGTCACACTTAAATATGATGCAAATAACTTCCTAGTCGCAAACTCTGCAATGATCACTTTCGTCGCACTTTCAACGCCTCAAAGATTATCAGATTATTCTGATATGAAAATCAGGTGCACATAATCGACTAAACGTATGGACAGTTAAATTAAACTAAATCTTTGTCGATGATGGGTTTATACAAACACCATCGCTATATATACGCACCCAACTATTATATACCTACATACCTTGATATGCAGAAAACTACTTAATACCATACTTTGTAATCGCAATAATCACTTTATTCGCACATTAAACGCCCATGATGACTGAAAAGGTTCCATAGAATCACATAAGCATAGTAGTAGTGGAATAAGAACTAAACTGAAATCCAAGAAACACAGAGGTTAAAACACATTGTTCCATACATACAGTAATACAACAACATTAACTAAAGCAGTATTAAACCATCAGTCCTTTTTATTCTAACCCCTAAACGTCATCACCAATTCAAATCTTCAGAAAAAAGCTCGACTCCCATAAAACACACGAGACTGCGTCACATTTGGTGTCTGTGTTCCAGTTGGAGTCTGTGTCTTCTGATCCGAGCCAACCGAGTCTCCAGACTCTGTTCCCACCTTTTCCGCATCCAATGGGAGTTTCATCTTAGCCAATGACTCAGTAAACTGTTGCATACTCTTCATGTACAAATCCACAAAGTCCTGTTGAACTACTTTCTGTTCAAGATCAAATTTTTCCGCCACTACAGGCTTCTTTATCAAATTCCCATTTCCAGAATCACTCTTAGCTTCAACACTTTTCGCCGGTTCCACTTTTAGAGGCGACTCATATTCTTGATTTGCAGATTTTGAGTCTTTAAAGGGACCCGAAGCACAATGTGATCCATTAGTTGAAACACTTGAAGGTGGAGAGTCAGGTTTTGGGGTCTCAGCGGTTGTATCAACTTGATCATCAGTGTCGGACGAGACCAAACTTTCTGAGCTAAGACCAAAATACTCGGTCACCATCATATGGTTTTCGTTAGCAATTTTAGGATCCGGGAACTCAAGTTTGTCAAATTCAGCTAATTCTGAATCATTGGGGGTTCCTTTAGTGGCGGGAACTGGTGGTGGGATGGCGATCACATCGGGTGAGGCTCCGGTGTATGATAAAGACAAGTCCACAAAACCAGAAGGCGAGTGGAACAGATCAGTGGAAGATAAAGTGAACTCCTTTTCTAACTTTCCATTCTTGACAAGGACTTCGGATAAAGGGATTAAAGCAAAACCTAACAACTGATCTTCAAGATAATTCCTTACCCTACTTAACATATATATCTCGCATTTAAGTGAAGATTCGATAGTGGGAACATTAATTCGAAGGGTTTCATTAAAGACTGGATTTTTACCACCCCCGTTAACTGTTTGAGTAGTGAGGGACTTTTCAGGGTTGGTAGTGATGCATATTTTGGCGTAAACGTCTTGTTTGTGGTATATGCAGATGTTCTGAATGTCCCTTGCTTGATGAATGTAGACATCAAGAACACCGACAGAGGGTTCGGTTTTCTTAGTTGTCAAAGGTTGGTTTTTCGTGAAGAGGTCAAGGTTTTGTCTTTCGGGCTCGTTGAAGACAGAGGTCTTGAATGGTGACACAACAGATCCATTTGTTTTTGTTCTAACATTGAACACTCGATTAAAATGTTAAATGTTAGTCAATATTTTCTTTAAGTGTTTATATTTAACAGATTTAAAATTATAAATAAATTGCGGGGATAGCTCAGTTGGGAGAGCGTTAGACCGAAGATCTAATGGTCAGGTGTTCGATCCACCTTCACCGCATATATCTTTTTTTTTTCCCTACTTTTTCTTTTACATCACTAATCTTTCAGAAAGTTACACCATTTCTCCCTGTTTGTTTCTAATACCATTAAAAATTTCACGAGCTTGAGTTTCCACGAGCAAGATTTGATTGAGACGAGCCAATTCAAACTCAAAGTTAGTTTGCGTTCAGGTTAAACTCAAACTCAGTTTGAAATGAACTTACATGGTCCAGTCTTCGGCTCTGGTTGATGAAAATTTGAGCTTGCTTTGAGGTTGATTCGAGTGCTCATTTAGCTCAAAGATACTAGTAAGAAGTAAGAACCATGTTCATAGGCCTAGCATGATTTGAGCTCAATTCAACTAGTTCAGGGTGAGTTGAATCTCAAATAACTCAGTAAATGCTCTAATCGTCACTGCACCAACTCATATATATGAGGTATAAAGTACTTAAAATATCACAAATGTTGTGGAAAGCTCCATGAGATTTTAAGGTAGCTCATATAAGCCTCAAAACGACTCATTATACTTTTCAAGATTGTGTGTAGTAACAATCCATATAAGTGTGTTTATCTTATCTACTTTTGTTATTCTTAACTAATGTTCCACATCTTAGTAATTAATCCAACAATTATATGATGTTTATAAAGTTAGAGTTAATTACATTTTTGGTCCTCGTGGTTTACCGGGTATAACAGTTTTGGTCCAATAGTTTAAAACGTAACGGATCCAGTTCAAGATCCGACAACCCGTAACACTTTTGGTCCAAAACTTGGTCCACCGTTTGTTTGACCAATTTTGACCGTTAAATATGAGGACATTTTTGTCTTTTCATTTGTATTGTTAAATAAAAGAGTTAACTACATTATTTTTGGTCCTTGTGGTTTGTCGAGTGTTTCACTTTTAGTCCAATAGGTTTTATACACATGTTTATATTCATTTTTACTTATGTTTTTATCTACGTTTTAATCTATTTTTATCCGGGCTTTTATATACATTTTATACATGTTTTTATCTACACTTTTATCTACGTTTTTATATAAGTTTTTATGCACAACTTTATACACGTTTTATATACATATTTTTCTCTATATTTTTATTTACCCTTTTACATACGTTTTAATATACGTTTTTGTATGCATTTTTTAATTTTATATATCTACGTTTTTATCAACGTTGTTATATACATTTTATATACCATTTTATCTACTCTTTTATATATGTTTTATATACGTTTTTATATACGTTTTAATCTACGTTTTATATACATTTCTAAAAACGTAGATAAAAACGTATATAAAACATAGATAAAAACGTATATAAAAGCTTAGATAAAAATGTAGATAAAACGCATATAAAAACATATATAAAAACCTAGATAAAAACATATATTAAAACGTATATAAAAACGTGTATAAAATGTGTGAATAAAAATGTAAATAAAAAGGTGCATAAAAACCTATATAAAAACGTGTAATAAAACGTATATAACAATGTGTCATAAAACGTATATAAAAACTTGTATAAATTTTGAAAGTAATTAAAAAAGAATTTATTTTCAAGAAAATCAAAGAGTTTTCTTTTTTATTATTATTATTTATTTTTATTTTCTTTAAGAAAATTAGTTCTCAAATTTTTGTCAACCTATAAGCAGTTTTAGTTACTTAAAATTGTTAAAAATATTTTTGTAAGTTTTAAAATTCACTTTCTTTCTAAAAATAAAATTAGTTCTTAATTAAGTTTAGCTGTAATAAAATTTTCGAAATTTATTTAGAATTTTTTAGATAGTTTTTAATCTCTATAAAAGTTTTTAGCTGTTAAAACTTAAAAGTTTATTTTTTTTGGTTTTATAAATTTATGAGTTAATTACATTTTTGGTCCTTATGGTTAGCTAAATGTAACACTTTTAGTCCATTAAGATGAGGGTATTTTAGTCATTTCACGTGTCTTAATTGGTCAAACTAACAGTCAACAAAAATTTGGACCAAAAGTGTTACGGGTCGTCGGATCTTAGACTGGATCCGTTACGTTTTAAACTATTGGACCAAAACCGTTATACCCGGTAAACCACGAGGACCAAAAATGTAGTTACGTTTTAAACTTGTACATTTTCCCTTTGTTAATAAGTTACCTTCTCATATGCAAACCATGTAATTAATCCATATCGCTTTCTGATAATGTACTTTCGGTTTTGTTTGATTTACAAAATGTGAATGATTAGATATTCAAGTAAATAAGTTGACTGAATGTTCACTTTCATGTTATTCCATCTCCATATGCATGTTTTAAACAGGTTATATTGATCTTGTAAAAGCTTCTGTACCATTTTGATTCATCTAACACTTTAATTTTGTGTGTCATGCTAGAGGCGGAGCTAGAAAGTTATGGTCGGGGGCAAATTTTAATAATTTTTAGAAACTACACTACAAATCAGTTCATTGAGGGGCAAATTACAAAATTAGCCAGATATTTTAAAATTTTTACACTACATTCTTTTTGCTCTACTCCTCCTTTCTCCGCCTCTGGTCATGCTCACATGTTCATACTGGCAGTATGATGATGTCCCCATAAGGTGAACAATGATGTAAACGCATTTAAGTGTTCACCATTTATCAGGCTCACCCATATTCATACACTTGTGTGTGTGCATGCCATTTTAATAGACCCTAGTGAGTCGTCTTATTTCTTTTCAAGTACTAGCAACGTAACAAAGGTAGAGACGCCGACTCTAAATTTTAAACTCATGTGATAATCGAGGATAAATGGAACTCCAACTGAATGAACTTATAAAACTGGCATGAAAATATCTTCCAAATGCAACAAAAGCTCGAAAACAATGTGATACATCACTACAAGAAAAGGGACTTTTAGTGACACCAGTTTTAATGACACACAAAAAAAGTGTAAGTGAAAGTACATGTACACTTACTCTTTTTAAAAAAAGTGTAAGAAAAAGTTTAACTTTTACCCACACTTTACATAAAATGTAAGCAAAAGTTTAGTTATGCCTACACTTTTAGAAAAGTGTGAGTAAAAGTCTAATTTATACATACACTTTTTAAAAAGTGTAAGTAATAGTCTTACTTTTACCCACACTTTTTAAAAAGTGTTAGCAAAAGTCGAATTTATACACACTTTACGTAGAGCGTGAGAAAAAGTGTAGTTTTACTCACACTTTTTGAGAAGTGTAAGTAATAGTCTTACTTTTACCCACACTTTTAAAAAGGTGTGAGCAAAAGTCTAATTTATACATACACTTTACGTAGAGTGTGAGAAAAAATATAGTTTTACTCATACTTTTTGAAAAATGTAAGTAATAGTCTTACTTTTACCCACACTTTTTAAAAAATGTGAGCAAAAGCGTACTTTTTTTTAAAAAAAATGTTCAGAAAAGTCTAACTTGTATCTGTACTTGTTGAGAATGTAAATACGATGCTAGTTTTTGTTTACAAGATCGTTAGATTTTATGTGTATTAAATCAATTGAAAATCGAAACGAACCGATCCAACCCAAAACGAACCAACCTTACTCGGTTTGGTTTTTTGCTTTACATATTTCTTGTTTTCGGATTCGGTTTGGCTCAGTTCGGTTCGAGCCAAAAGAAAAAACACATAAACATCTAAACCGAACCGGTTCGATTAGGTTTCGGCTTAACTCGATTCACTTTGATTCGGTTCTCGATTAATATTTTTCTGAAAATCGGTTTTCAATTTGGTTCAGTTTTGAGCCGATGCTAGGCCAGTTTTACTACACTTTAAATGAATACATCTGTTTTGTCTTTTAAAATTATATATCATTTATTTAACTCTAATAACTAATAACATAATTAAAATATATTTTTTAAAAATCCAAACGCATCATAAAATTATATACTCCGTATCATTTACCAAACGCACCATATTTGTCTATAGTTTAATTATCTTGTTCATCACCTTCAAATTCCATTTCATCAAATTCATTCCTATTAGTTAATCCTTTCAAATGGCCGTTAATTTACCAAACGTCTTCATCAAATTCATCAGTTTAGCCGTTAATTCTCCTGCTCAGGTATTCATTTCTTCATCAAATAGCAGTTAAATTTGTGAATTTGAATTGAAATTTAGTTGAATTTTGTTAATTAGTTCATTATAGGTTTGTAGCTACATGTATTTAGTTGTGATTCGTTGAATGTGAAGTCTAAAATTGTTGTATTAATTGTTGCATATAAGGTGTTTGATGAAATGTCTAACTCAAATTAGGTATTAAATTAGTTATTTGATAGTTGAAGCTGTTGCATGTAAGGTGTTTGATGATATGCCTAACTCAAGTGAAACTATATTAGATGAAACACTAGAATACTCTTTGTATGAAAAATGCTAGAATCACCTCAAGTGTAGTAGGATGCGATGGATTCTTCTCGTCACAATAGTGTTTCTCAATGTTCTGTATGTTGTAGTTTACAGGTTATTAGTTATTAGTTAGTAGTAAGTTTGGTTCCACGTATTGATAGGTTGTAGTGGAATTTATCTTGTAAGATGGAACTTATTTTTTGTTAAATTTGAGTGAGTCTAATAGAAATTTTTATGTACAGCTTTATCTTTAGTAACCGTAGGTAAGAGAATGAGATTTGTGCCATATATATACTGCTTTTGTATACCAATTCTGCCAAAACATGCTAAATGATGTATCGATCTTAAATGTTTTAAAAGCTAACCTACGGTATATTGAATGGAGTTTGGTTTGCACTAGGAAATCACTGCGGGTATAAGTTTGAGATGACTCGGAAATGGGAATGGGTACGGATTTCTAAACTTAACTGGCTATGGACTAGGAAATCACTGCGGGTGTAAGTTTGTACACGCCTTGGTGGTGTTGGTGGTTATAGAAAATTTGGCTGCTTATCATAAATGAATAATGTATTACCAGTGTCCATCATATTTCTTTTGCTGGACTTTCTATAAACGAAATTGGATGCATAATTTGGTGATCTATAGAGCTTTAAAGTAGTTTTGATATATTTAACATGTGGGTGACATTGATGAAAGAAGTCGAATGTTTGAGACTTCGGTAGTCATTAATTGTAGGTATCAAGATAAGTTAGTTGCATACATGGTCTGAATGAATATAATTTGTGTCAACCACATATAGCATATCTGAATGAACTTAAACTAGAAAAATGACGGTCAAATAGCAGGGATTATAACAGTCCTACGGGTGCCTTTCATACCGTATGAAGCTAACATTATCAAAGTGACCTTTGGTCCGTACGGTTTACAATGCTTACTCAATAAATATATAGCCAAACACATGAAACCAGTAGCCCATGCAGCAACAGTGGCCATACAAAGCTGTTTAATCAACACTTTTACACTTAAAGCAAACCAATCACGACCACTTCCCATGAGTTTAAGGCCATGCATTATCATGTGACCTATGGGCTATGGTCCATACGGTTTAGAATGCCTACCCCTATACATATAGCGAAAAGTTAGTGTCTTTAAGTTCATAAGCTCAAGTTAATAGCTCATTCAAATCAAACAAATCCAAATAGTCGTTGCATCCACATACATACTAGGAGTCATCATTGACAATGTTTTTGAAAACTAATTATAAATTTCGTAATAGTTAAGGCTAATTTATGGGAATTTTGTGAGCAACTAGTAAACGACATACAATTTTGAAAAACATTTGAAAAAGTTAATTTTGAGACATAAAGATTTACATCATTGAGTGTTGCGGATTAATAAGTTTAGTCTGTGTGAAATCTGCACATAATGCTTAATAACATTATAACTATGTTTGAGTAAAATGAATGTGTACATTCCACCGTATAGTTTTGCTCCAAAACACAATCCTTTTGACATTCCACCACAGCCGGAATATAAATCTAATAGGGTCAACTCTGATTTGTGGGATTTACATCTAGTTAGTGATCCATTTATGCTAGTGCCCACAACAGTAAATGATGTAAACTTATTAAACTTATTAAACTTTTTAAGTCCATACATCTCTCTGCAAGCCATGTTATTATTAATGCTTGCTGCACTGGTTTTATCATTAGCCACCTTCCTATATCTTTTCATTGTAGGTACATGTCGAGCAGGTTACTCTCCGTTGCTAACGAGCATAATTCTATTGTTGCAGTTGTCAGAAAGGGGCACCTTCAGCGAATCAAAAAACATTGGCAACAGCCTGTTGCTGTTAGTGCTACTTTTCTTTTCATTGTTGTGGTCCATATACTTTTTCTGATATTTTGGTGCATAATTCTGTTTCAGGCCTCACATGTGGTAAGACATGGTGATAAGGTTGAATGCTCGATATCGGAGTTGCAACCCTTGAAGGCTGAAGGAGAGGATATACCTTTAGATATTGTTTATGAAGATGATCACGTGTTGGTTGTTAATAAGCCTGCACACATGGTAATGACACCCCTTTCTCTACTTCATTTGCTTTCGTAGATCGGTTAGTTTACTTGTTTTGAGCCTCTTGTTATAGGTTTGAAACTTGAAAATCATGACGTTAATTGTGACTAATAAGCTGATTTATATTTGTGGTGGCAAGATAGCAGCTCGTGCAGGTTGGGTAACGTATTTGGGTTGAAATGGTGTTTTTAAACTATGGGTCAAAACAGGTCGGGCCTTGTTAGGTTGACCCACTAGCACTTTTTTCTTCCATTATCTATATTACTTTCAAATCTTGGATAAAATGATCTATGAGTTTGTATGAGTTAAAAAGAGACATTGGGCAACCTTCAACATGTTTAGTCTGTTCACCTTCTAGCCAATTTTGACCTATCTGACCCCCTTGAGATATAAAAACATTTTTCATATCGACCCATTTGTAAATGGTTCGCAACTGCCATCTCTATGACTTAATGCTCACATCCAGGTATGTCAAATACATTTCTTTTGATCAGTGCATCATTTTTCCAATAGGATATCAACTTATCTGTCTTAATACTTTTTCCTGTCTGTTTTGTTAATGCACAGGGAAAGCTTCAGCAAAATCGTAAATACTATGCTACCTATAATGCTTTGCTGGAAATAAAAGAGCCACTGCTTAAGGAAACTTCCTTGTTAAACTCTGAGTTCACAGGTAATCACTGTCTTGCCTAGATTGTTACTATGAAAGTCTGTTTCTTTGTTATTCTGGCGCGTTCACAGGTAATGCACAGGGTTGACCTGGTTTCTTTCACTTTGCACCCCACTACTGTTATATACTTCTCAAAAAATGGATCGGACGGTATGTATATCATAATGTTACAGGCAGCTGTGCAATCTATTAGTGTGCATAATAGTAAGTGCAATATGTATATGGAGGAAATGGCTTGTTTTTTGCTCAATTTTGACATGTTAATTCTCATATTTTTAAAATTTTAGGTGGTCGGGGAGTCTGGACTGTTTACTCCTGCATCTATATTGTATATGTACAAGATGCTGGCGTGAAAGCTGTACGTATCTTATTCTACTCGCTTGCCTTTTTTTTCACGATGATCAATGTTAATGATGTGTTTGGTTTACTATGTAGATATTGTTCGAGGAGTCAATTGTGAAGCAGAAAGATCCGACACAAGGAATTTGAGAACTTTTTGGAAAAGTTATATCAACTTAGGTACTTTGTTGAGATCAGTTTCACAGCATGTTTAGCTCAAAGAATTAGTTATACTTGATTTATATCGACTTATGGTTGAACTAATAATAGGTTTCAATCTTAGTTTTTTGCTATTAATTACTAGTTTTTCATGTGCATGTTTTGGATAAATAAAGCAGCCTAAAATGTATATATGTATATACAGTAGATACATACCTATAGTGACAGATGTAAGTGTAAGAAAAAGTCTCAACCTTTCCTGACACTATTAAGTGTCAGAAAACTTTGTCAGTATATACTTTTACCGCCTGGATTTTTAATGACACTTTTTATAAGTGAAGGTGAAAAGAAAAAGGATTTAGTGACACTTTTTTTGACATTTTCTGACACTTTTTGTGTGTCACTGAAAGACATTTTTCTTGTAGTGAGTCTTAAAAACCATATTAATCATAGATATAATGAATCATACCAAATAACATATTCCAACAAAAAGTTAAACTTGCCAAGCTCATTGTTAGCTAACGACTTAGATTTACTTTCTATTATGGCATCATTGTCAATAGGAGATACTTGTATTACCGCTTCACGTACTACCAAAATTGTGTACACACATTTTTTTATATACGCTTAATACATGCGGTAATTTTGGGGCCATTGTATTTTGGGGCCTTGAGCGGCCAGCCACCTCACCCACCCTCAAATACAGCAGTGTCATGAAAGCTTCTATATGGGGAATACACATGCATACTAATCTTCTTGACAGTCTGACATTTCGACTTGAGTGAATGTAAACAATTATTTATTGGACGTTAGCAGGCAACGGTGGCCAAGATAAGACGAGCGGGTCAAGTTTTGAGAAGCAATGTGAGAAAGTGTCTTGTAGAGTTGTAGAATTATAGTAATGTAATTAATTTAGTGAACCTTTCATCTATACCATCTCTCGTGCCAAATCGGGTGTTCATGTTCCAGTGGGTCAGTTTAACCCATTCGAATAGTTTTTCTTTTCTAACTTTATACTAATAGCAGTACAGTTTAAGAGTAATTTTAGTATAGCTTGAGTTTTATATCAGAAACTAAATTGTATAATACCGCAACTAATTTAAGTGTGACCCTGCTTGAGAATGATTGTAGCTCCATCCCTGTCAATGGTCATACAGATTAAGTGAACTGATAATTGTGGGAAACGGTGTACACTTTTATTAATGAAATCAGATTACAATAATTAAATAACAGAAAATAAATAAATAACAGAATATTAAAAACAGACAGCAAGGAGTAGAAGCAGAAGACAAACACTATTTAACGTAAATTAAACGGAAGCAGTAAAGGTACGAGGCTCGTGTAAACACGATTCTCTTAAAACAGATTCGTCGTCTGTTTCCCAGGGTACAACGTACGCACCTGTTGTACAGCCGGACTTGACTTACTTGCCTGAAAGATCACGGAAAGCTTGCGTGTTTCTGATCGAAAGAACTGCTAGAACTCGTATGGTAAGGAGCTGTGTTTTTCTGTCTTCCAAACTGAATGAGAATGGGTTCAATTTATAGCAAAACCCTGCCTTGGTCACCAAGACAGAATACCATCTCAAATTAAACTAATTTGAAAATCTGCTAAAATTAAACACGATTTCGAAATCTTTATTTGACACAACCCGTATCTGTATAAAACTTTGTTTACAAGTTTATATCAATTCCTAATATAAATTGATACAGATTTATGGAAAGGAAATCAAAAACTGCAGCAAAAAGATACGCGCACAAGCTCGACTTTTCGGAGCTGCATTCGTGTCCGCAGGTCGCGCGGGCTCGCATTAGCTCAGAAGCTTCGAACCCATCATGGCCCAAAAATCCCATTTTCTGCACCCCCTGCGCGCGCGCACGTAGGAGTGGGAGCATAGCTCACCTAAAGGATTTTGAAAGCTAGTACAAGGATATCCTTATAAACTAGTCTCCACTTCCTTCACTAGGCGATGTGGGATGTGTTTTTGTTTCCAAATCTTGTGTTTCAAGTGTCCCACTTTGAGACACGATTTCTCATTCATCTTAGCTCTATTTTGGACATATTTTAGCTCGTTGCGAAGCTCTCTTGGAGGAGAACATAACACCCCCAACAAACACTAATATATATAACATATACATATATTAAATTTTTGTCCAAACTTTGCGAAAACTCATTTTGCAAAACCACTTTTCCAACAATAATTCCCTTATTGACCGGAACCATTACCATGTCGAAAAAACCACATAAGCTAGTTTAAAAGGGATGGATGAAGAACAATACAACATAGACCCCCTTTCATAAAAGCTATCCAACTGTCCACACATATATGTCTAAATAGCTTGCTAAGATAATATATCATATGCTTTGATAACTTCACAGCAAACCAAAACAAAAAATTGAAATTTGGAAATATAATTAATTAAAACCTAACACCAGCATGGTTTTCATCTTCTAGATTTTATGGTGTTTCTCTCTTCCTTGCTGCAATGCACACTTATTTTCAATACGTGCCACTGCGGCTTCTTTTATCTCAAGCAATGCATCTTCAAAACATTTTGCAAAATATTCATGGTCATGTATAATATCTTTGGCCACTAGAATTTGCAGGAAAGCCGTCCCTGCATAGCTCAACATCTGCATCACAATTGCCTGCAAAGAAACAAAATGAAATGAAAGATTGATACATATATCGTGGTTGACATGATCATTAACGTCGAGTTATAAAAATATTACATGTGGCAAACTTGTGTTCATAGCTTTGATGTAGTCAACTGGATGACCTGCAAATGTCATTTTCTCTTTTGGACCAACCATGTTTGAGATTGAAAACGTCGTGTTACATAGAATCCTGTAATTTAACAGGCTTGCATACTGAAAATTAAGTAATACTGTTAGAAAATGCGAAAATCTAAGAAGTCAAGTATTTCCAGAGTATGATCAACCCAACCTCACTAGTACTTCAAATTCATCCATTTGACCCAAGCTTGTTTTAACTTGTTTCCTTACCCTTTTTTATAAGTAGATAAGAGCTTATGTAACGAAAAATACTAGAGAAAAGAAAAATCACCTTGGCACCAAATATTGCCATGACCAAGTATCCTAGTTTGTAGGATAAAAAACTTTCTAAAGAAGATTTTTTCTGGTCAATCATGGCCTTTGCCCTCCTCACATACTCCAATGGATCAGACCCACTTCTGTGATAGTATGTAGGTAACACCAACATACCAAATTTGTTTCCCCATCTAGTCGATCTATCTTTCATAAACCCTTCTAGGTCCTGCAAAACCAAAATATACTTTACAAAATCAACTTATTATTAATATACAAATATAAACCTATCTTAGTCTAAGTTGTATTTAACGAGTCAAATTAAATTGATAAAAATAAGAAAACTTGGTTCAAATAGAAGCATGTCGGATGGACCAAGCGAATCAAAAGTTCTAACCTTATTAGGTATAGATTTTGGGGTTAGCTACAAAAAAGGGTTTGGAAACGGTCACTGGAATACTTGGTTTGGCCACGTTAATCTATGTTAAAAGACTTGCCCTCACGGGTTAACCTAAACAGAGAGAAAACCTCATTCGTTTACCTATTTACCCAGAATTAGATTACTTTCAATTACTTGCAAGTCAGCCCATCCTAATCTATTTTGAGCCAATATGGGACCTAACTATTTTCTCATTTCAGATCGATATTTATCAGCATACGAGTAAGACGTATATAATTTAACAATAGATATATGTAAAAACGTTTCATCCTAAGTTATGTTTTATCTTTAACAGATGTAAGTAATACTACGTAAGAAACACGTCAGACACTTTAATAATTTCCAACCTGATATCCATGAGGTCGTAGATTGACCATGGCTACTCCTGTTATCCGCAAACCTTCACGTAAAGCTAGAAAAGAAAGTTTAGAATCGATCATTTATAAATCGTTTGCCTGTTAAGTATTCTCCCAAGCATTGTAGGGATAGTATAGTTAAAGATATATACTTACGTTTTGATGATCGAGTTTCCATATACTTTGATAGTCCAAATGAAATCACGCCGAAGAGAACGTCATTTATCGTCTGCATGATTGATTTACTATGAGTACAGGAAATAATACAACCTAATCTAACATTGTTTTACTAGAAAGACAATTTATTTTCTTACAAGATTACATTGTAAGCTACGATATGTGCAAAGTTTGATTCACACAATCACAATTCACACGTATATTTATCAAATTGTGTATCCTTCAGACACAACAACACACATTCAATCAATATTGGAAAGGGGTGCTAATTGATACTATATTTACTTCTTTTACAGTTTACTTGTTACTTCTTGATGTAAAATAATGTCCCTTTCAATCAGGGTTCTAAATAGCGCGCTATAGCGCCGCTATACATAGCGTAAGGCGTGGCCTCCACGTTACGAAATAGGTCAAGGCGTCATCTCTAGGCGTAGCGTGCAACAAACAGTGATAAGGCGTGATAAAGCGCGCTATAGCGAAAGGCGTGGCGCCATTTTTTGAAGCTTTTAAGATTTTATTATTATTTTTAATTTTTTTAAAGAGATTTATTGCACTTGAGCTTATTTACAAGTATTTATTCGGGTTTAGTAAATCCATAACTGAGTTTTAAGCGTATTAGCTAACTAATATTAACAACTCTATAAATATTTTTCGCCACTTTGAATCACGCCTTAAAAACGCTATGACGCAACGCCTCACGCTAAAGCTTGAGGCTTGGCTATGCCGCTACGCCGCGCATCACGCTATTTATAACCTTGCTTTCAATAGAAAATTATCTCATCTAAAATAATTATGGTTTCGGCAAGCGTGTAACATTTAAAAGAAGGTCAATGCAGAAAACTTTCAGATAATATAAGGAAAATTGTAGTCAAGTATGGTTTTATGGTAGTAACACAATGGTGGACCTTTTAAATAGGTTTATAACATGTCAAATCATTAATTTATAAACTATAAACATATTACCACTATGTATAAACCTTTTATAATTATATCAAATGTTCAACTATAACACATGCATTAAATTACGAAAAGGTCTAGGATCTTGGACTTTTTTTTTTTTTTTTTTTTTTTTTTTTTTTTTTTTTTGGGTAAAGGGGAGTAATCCTGCACCCTGGTAAATATATTAGCCAAAAAACTTTTAAGTACAATGGATATGGGTGAAGTCCCACATCTCAGCCTGTTACATAGGCTAAAAGCTTACATAACAAGATACTTCCTAATTTCTAAAACTAGAAATCAAACCACAACTCAAATGATAACATAAGAACAACGAAATAAATTACTTCCTAAGGCCTTGAAGCTTGGTACCATACATGGCATTAAATGCATCCAAATTACC